>PVJC01024955.1:0-25128 GCA_004026665.1 Murina feae | reverse complement strand
CCCGTCTTCAGGGCCCGCGGGCTCCTGGACTCGGCGGCGCTTGGCGGGGCCGGGTCCTCCCGACGGCGGCTCCCAGCAGGACGCAGCATGGAAGCTGGGGCTGAGGAGGCGGCTGCCGAACATCTGGGCGGCGGGCGGTGCTGCGGGGCCTGGCCGCGGGCGATGTCACTGGGTGTCGGCGGCAGGTGAGGCGGGCTGGAGGAAGAGCCGGGCGTCGTGGGGCAAGCCTTCGGAGCAAGTCTTCCGAGCTCCTGGGCGTCCTACCGGGAGGCCTGCAGCGGGGCTTGTGGGAATCGGCGCCCGGGCTTCGAACCTTTATACGCCCACGCTGACCCCCGCCCCCCCCAGGCCTGCGTGCCCGGGACGCCCGGAACCAGCGTCTCACAGGTTCGGGCTAAGCCCCGCCCCTTCCGACGCCCCGCCCCGCGCCGGTGGTGGCACCTTTGGCGCCCAATACCCGGGGCTGTCGTTGGTAGGTCACTGTGAGGAGGGACCAGCGGGCGCGCACCCGTGATGCTCTAGGCTTGATTTCCAGCGTCGTTCCCGCTGATTTTTGAATTGACCTCGGATGCGGAGGACGTTAGAACCCGAACGCCGAAGAGGTTTCTCGTCTCACCAAGAGAACGCTGTCCCAGGACCCCCAGGCCCATGCCCTAGTGATCTGCGCTTTTCTCTTCCGGAGCAATAGCGGGGTGAGTTTTGGGGTTACATCATTATTTTGTGTTTGCCGAAGTTGTACATGACTGTCAGAGCCTTTCAGCCGTGTTAGAATGGAGTGTGTTCATAGCAGCCTCCGCACGATCAGCTGACGACCATCAGTGTAGTACTATCGGAATTCCTATGCTACCAGCAGCTGAAGAGTTTGACCTACACTACAGCAGCGAAGTGTATCTGTTTTGAGCCCAATTTACAGATAAAAATGCCACGCGGGAGGATTTTG
Organism: Murina feae; assembly: GCA_004026665.1. Lineage (NCBI taxonomy): Eukaryota > Metazoa > Chordata > Mammalia > Chiroptera > Vespertilionidae > Murina > Murina feae. Next base: position 24,188 of record PVJC01024955.1, on the reverse strand, counting down.
CCCCGGAGGCCGGAGCCAGCAGAGCTGGCCGGAAATGTGCAGCCGCCCTTGGAAACCGTGCAGGATCGGCGCTGCAGACGGGATGTCGGTTGAAGGTGTGCCTGCGTGGTGTGCGCGGTGTGCCGGCCCTTCACAAGTTATTAACAACTTCGCAAAAGCGAAGGTGCGGCCCAACACTGATTTTGCATAATATTTTGTAATACTTTCATGTGGTGACAGAGGACAAGGAAATATTTCCTTCTACACCCTGTCTCCTACCTAACCTCGTGATTGCTCATTTTGTCCCATTTTACAAGATACCCTAAACATGTGAGCCATTTTCAGGGCTGCATAATAGTTCCTTTATTCAGAATTATATTTAAATCAGGACTCTCTTGATGGGCATGTGAGCTAGTGGTCTGTGACTTGGAAGCAATGGCGTTCCTTGGGAAATCTGTGGAAAATGCAGATTCTTTGCCCCACCCCAGGACCCCTGAATCAGAAATCCTGGAGCGTGCAGCCCGGGGAATTCTCTGTAAGCACCTCCAAAAACTTGTTTTTCACCGAAGTTGAACCGAACTGTTTTCCTTAGCCGTTGAGGGCTTCAGGTTCCAGGGGTGGTGTATGCTTTTGGTCCGGGCCCTGCGTGTTAGTGACGCAGTCATAAGGGAATCCCAGCTTCCGGGGCTGCACGCGCGGGTTGTGCCGGCTCTGCTGGCCTGCAGCCGCCCGCGCGGCAGGACTTCCTGTCTCCCAGTCGGTGTGGGCGGAAATCCCCGGAAGTGGCACCCCCTGGGGCGGGCCCAGGCCTGGTGACCCGCGAGGACCCTGTGGCGGGGACCTCGGGTGGGTGCCGGGCGATGGGAGCAGCTGCTGTGTTTCCAGTGTTTTCCGGTGTCTGGGCGGAGGGAGGAGCTTGCAGGAAAGAACTGCTTGGGCCTGGAGAATTCTGTCTTCCATCCGCGAACATTCCACACTCGATGAATAATGGGGGCTGCATTCCGGAGAGGGAGTGTGAAGGTGCCATGGTGGAGGGAGCAGATGGACGAGTGGAAAGCTGGCCAGGACTCCAGGAGCAGCTCTAGACTCCTGGCCTGGCCAGTAGTGGGTTCTGAAGCTGCTAGCCTGACCTCCGCACCTCGCCTGTGAGCTTATTGCCTTGTGCCCTGTGAATCCTCACCGTGAACTTCCCATCCGCTGAGCCAAATCAGCTAGGGCTGGACTTAACCTTTGTGGGAAGATTTTAAATTGCTAATTCAATTAAAAAAAAAAACCACACCAAAACATTGTAGGCCTATTCAAACATTCTATTTCTTCTTAAGTCAGTTTTGGTAATTTGTGTTTTTATAGGAATGTGTCGTGTCCATTTTTATTTTATAATCCTCACACGAGAATATATTTTTATTGACTTTAGAGAAAGAGGGAGGAGAGAGAGGGAGAGAGAGAAACATTTATGTGAGAGAGAAGCATTGATATGCCCTGCCCGGAGATCAAACCTGCAACCTAGGTCTGAACTGAATCCACCACCTTTTTGATGCACAGGGTGAGACTCCAACCAACTGAACCACCTGGCCAGGGCTAGGAATTTGTCCATATTATCTAACTCATCTTTTGTTGACATACAGATGTGGTTTTCTAAAGAAAAAAAAAAAATATTTTTTTTTTCAGAGAGGAAGGGAAATGGAGAGAGGGACAGAAACATCAATGATGAGAGAGAGACATGGATCAGCTGCCTCCTGCATGCCTCCTACTGGGATCCAGCCTGCAACCGGCATGTGCCCGGACCAGGGATTGAACTGTGTGACCTCCTGGTTCGTAGGTCAACACTCAACCACTGAGCCACACCAGGCGGGCACATAAAGATGTTTATAATATCTTCTTATAATCTTTTTTACCCAGTTCAGAATATTTTCCGATTTCCTTGTGGATTCTTCTTTGGATTATATACAAGTGTGTTGCTTAATTTATAAATATTTGGAAAATTTCCAGAGTTTTGTTTTTGTTGACTTATTGTTTAATTCTATTGCATTCAGAGAACATACTTTGTATGATTTCACTCTTTTTCAAAATTTAGTGAAACTTACTTTTTGGCCCAGAATGTGGTCTGTCCAGTGTATTTTAAAAGAATTCACATTCTGCAGTCTTCGGATGGAGTGTTTCATATATGTCAGGTTGAGTTAGTTAATAGTGGTATTCAGGTGTTCTCTATTTTTGATGATTTTCTTTCTAATGGTTCTGCCGATTTTTGAGAGTGAAGTATTAAGACCTCCAGTTATAATTGTTGAATTGCCTATTCTGTCTCTAATTCTGTCAGTTTTTCTTCATATATTTTAAGGCTCTGCTGTTATAGGTGAATGTACATTTATAGTTATCATATAGTCCTGGTTTATTGACCTTTTTATCATAAAATAGCTCTCTTCTAATAATAATAATGCCTGCCTTAAAGTTTACTTTCTTCTAATATTAATTAATATAGCCACTCCAGCTCCCTTACCTATGGTTACTTTGAATCTTGAGGATGTCTCTCTTTCTCTCTTTTTGCTACAAAAAGCTTAATTGTTTCATTTGGTCTGATGCATGGGAGAGGGCTTTAGGGTGGTTGAAAGAATGGCTAGTTAGTTTTGGGAAGAGGCTCAGGTAAAAGCCAGACACCAGGGGAATGCAGAGGGGCCCCTCAAAGGCCTCTGGGCTCCAAAGTCCTTGAGCATGAGCCTCTCGGAAGAGATACTCGCCCAGCCCAGCCTGGGGCTGGCCAGCCTGGAGTGGATGTTGGTCAGATATAGCCCATCTTCTTGAGTTTCACCTCCTCACCCAGGAAGTGGTTCTCCAGGATCACAGAGCTGCAGATCTGCGTGGGTAGACCCAGGGCCTGGTTCTGGTTCCTTTCCAAGGCCAGAGCGGCTTCCACGGTGTCCTGAGTTTTGCCCACTCATCTGGAGAGGCTTCAGCTCATCCTGGAAGAGAATGCGGCCACTGCGCTGATTTTACAACTATGAGATGCTCAGGGCCAACTCGAGGAAGAAGTGGCCCACACTCTCGAGAGCCACATCGTCCTGTGGAAATGGAAGCCCAGAGAGAGGTAGGAGTGGGAGGCCCGCAGATGCAGGCTGGCCAGGCGGTTGGCCGCAGCCTCCACCTCGGTGGAATAATTCTGACGAATTTGGGAGCTCATGGTTGTTGGGTAATAAGAAGTTAAGGCAGAAAAAAGCACCCGGTGTGTTGGCTGGTCCCATAGGTGGTTCTGAAGGTGGTGACTGGATGAGACGCAGAAGAGTGGCCAGAGGCTTGAAAGAAGGCGTCCCGGGGTCTGTTTCGTGCAAACACTGTTGAAACAAGAGACATCTGGGACTGCCGAGGCACTGCTTGAGGATGTCTCTTTTAGACAGCACATAATTGGATCTTGCTTTTTAAATCCATTCTAACAATTCCTACCTTCTACCCTGAGGTCTGAAAGGTTGGTGACCGCTGGTTAGATCATTTGTATTTATGGAAATTATTGATATGGTTGCATTTACACTGGCCATTTTAATATTTGTTTTCTAATTGTCCTCTCGTTTTTTTGGTTCCTCTGTTTCTCCTCGAAAAGAGAAAAGAATTTTCCTTTTGTAAAATAAATATTTTATGTGTGTGTCATTATAAACTTCTCTGTTAATTTTTAAACCATATTATTTTGAGCTGTTTTCTTTGTGGTGAGGATCTAAGGATCACAATATGCATCTTATAAAAACTTACTTAAGATAATGTTAATTTCAATAATATATAGAAACTTTGCTCCAACAGAACTCCACCCCTCTTCTTTGTTCTATATTCTCATCTATATTATACTTATGTTATGAATCCAGTAATATAGTGTTTAATTATTGCACTATACAGACATGTCTTTTAAGGAACTTAAGAGAAGACATGAGAGAATATATTTATAGCATTTAAAAATAATAGATTTTATTTTTCAACATAGTTTAAGGGTCACACATGTATAGTTTCTCCAACTGTCACATCCTGCACCAGTGTGGTACATTTATTACAACTGATGAACTTAATTGACACATCATCACCCAAAGCCCATAGTGTACATTAGGGTTCGCTCTTGGCGTTGTATATTCTATGATTTTGATGAAAGCATAATGCCATGTATTCATCATTATGGTATACAGAATAATTTCATTGCCCTAAAAATGTTCTGCATCCCTATGCATTCTTTCCCTGTCCATAACCCCTGGCAATCACTAATCTGTTACTGCATCCATAATATTGCCTTTTCTGGAGTGCCATGTAGTTGGAATTATAGTTTGCAGCCTTTTCAGATTGGTTCTTTAATCGAGTAACATGCACTTAAGAGCTCTTTATGGCTGATAGCTCACTTATTTTTGTATTGAATGATATTCCATTGTCTGCACTCACCACAGTTTACTAATCATTCACCTATAGGACATCTTAATTGCTTCCACGCTTCAGCAATTATGAATAAGCCTGCTATAAACACCCGAGTGTAGGTTTTACTCCTTTGGGTAAATACCAAAGAACACAGTTGCTGGGTCATATGGTAAAAGTATATTTAATTTGGTAAGAAACTGCCAAACTGTCTTCCAGAGTGGCTGGCAGTGCCACTTTGCATTCTCACTCTCATTGAATGAATGTTTCTGTTTTTCCTCATCTTTGTTAGCATTTGGTGTTGTCAGCGTTTTAGATTTTTCCCATTTTAATAGGCATAATATTGGTAGCTCATTGTTTAATTTTAATTTTTCTGATGAAACATGATGTGGAGGCACCTTTTCATATGCTTATTTGCCATCTTTATATTTTTCTTTGGTGAGGTGTCTGTTCAGCTCTTTTTCCATTTTAAATATATTTTTATTGATTTCTGAGAGGAAGGGAGAGGGAGAGAGAGAGAGAAAACATCAATGAGAGAATCATTGATCGGCTGCCTCCTGCACTCTCTCTACTGGGGATTGAGCCTACAACTTGGACATGTGCCCTGGCGAGGAATTGAACTGGCAACTCCTTCATGTATGGGACAATGCTCAATCTACTGAGCCATACCACCTGGACTAACCATTCAGTTTTTAAAAATGTAAAAGTATTAAAGCTTTCTCCATATCGGTCTTGGGAATTTCTTGTTAGATTCATTCTTAGGGTTTTACTAGGGGCCCGAAATGCATGAATGGGTAGGGTCCCTAGGCCTGGTTTGGGATCAGGGCTGATCTGTGGGGTGACCAAAGGGGCGATTGGGGCCCCTGCTTGCACCCACCTTGGCCTGGCACTGCCCGCTCATCTGCTCTATCATCCCGCCCGGATCACGTTCTGGTCATGGGATCGTTCTGGTCTTTCTGGTGGTTGGAACCAGCAGCCCCTCCACTGCCACCAGCTACTGCTGGACACCCACTGTGTCCGGCGCTGCCCCCTGGTGGTCAGCGCACATCTGACTCCCAGTAGGTCAAACTCCGGCCAGTGGGGGCAATTTGCATGCTAGTCTTTTACTATATAGGATTTTACTGTTTTGTTGCTCTTGTGCATAGAATATTTTCTTTTTCTATTACATTTTTTAATTATTTATTGCAGGTATAAAGGAAAGCTGTCTCTTCATTACTTTCCTTTTCCCTTTCCCTTCCCCTTACTTGAGGCTAAGTTAGCCTGTGGTTGCTGTGTTTTGTAACTGTACCCTGTGGTTATGTGGGGAGAGGGTGCTGTTTGGGAGATGTGTCACTCGTTTGTTTCTGGCTGTGAGAGCTCCCTGTTCTTCCTCTGGGCTGTTCTCCCTCTGTTGTCTCCCTCACTGACCCCTCCAGGGCCAGATATCATTGTCAGATACTAGCAGGTAAGAGATGAAGGAGAGGATGACCTATTTGGCTGCTCTTCCTGTGGTCTCCCTGACCAGTTACACAGCTGATTGCCTCAGGACCTCTCTCTTAAGAGCTGGGAAGGTCTGAGGTTTTACCTGACTTGCAAGCTTTTAAATGAGCCTGCCAAAATCTCAGGGATGCCAGGGATGCACTAGACGCCAGAATCAGAGACAGATGACTTCATTACCTGGGATTCAGAAGCAGCATGAGCTTTATTGTCATGTCAGTTCCCCTTGCCACAAGTCCCATGGGGGTGACACAGCTGGCTCAGATGGATAGAGCTAAGAGATCCTGTGCTTAGAAACCCCAATCTTTTATAGTGGGCTCAAGCAAATTTACTCATCATTTGCGCCTGGGGGAGACTTAATTTTTATTATACTGGACAGCAATCAAACTTGCTCTCTGCTTCTGGAGGGAGATACCACCTCTGTCTTCTAAGGCTGTTCTCTATTCAGACACCCTTGAAAGGATAGTCTGCAACAAGAGCTGTCCGTGCTTCTATAAGACATGCAGAAATGTGAGAGACCCCTGGAGAATTCTCTCCCAATACTTTCCTGCTCTTGGAATCCACCGCCTCTGAGATTTGAGTAGTTTTGGGGTCCTAGCTGCTTTTATGCACCAAGTTCTTTTGAGTTTTAGTTTTGACTGTGATTTTTCTCTTTCAAACTAAATATTCTCTCTATTTTATCCCTCAAAGATTCCTGAAATTTCTGATTTGTAAAGAGCACTTTGTCCAATTTTCTAGTGCTTTTAAAGTGGGGGAGCAGTGATTTTGGAGGCCAGATGGGCGGCAATAAAAATTATTATGGGGCCCCAAGAGACAGTAATCGCAGACTTCTCTCCAGTTGCAATGGGTCAGCTAGCCATTTGTTTCTAGCATGGGTCTCTCAAATCCATCCACTTCTCTCCCTAGTGCCATTCATTAAGACCCTCATGATCTCTCACTAAGATTATTCCTTTGGAGTGTTATCTCCATGAGAAGAGGAATTCGTGTTGCATTTATTCACTCTTTCCTCACTGCCTAGAACAGTGCTGGGCGATTTATTTACTAAATGAATGATTTTTATGTTTTCGTAACAGCTGCCTTGAAATATATAGTTAACACTTGAACAATGCAGGGGCTAAGAGTGTGAATGACCTAGGCAGTCGACACTCTGCTGGCCCTCCACCCAAGCAGATGGAAAATGCAGCAGACCCTTGAACAATGTGGGCTCAGTTCAAACCCTCATTGTTCCAGGGCCAACTGTAATTCACATATCATAGAGCCCACTCTTTTGGAGTGTACAACTGGGTGGTTTTTCATATAGTCACAGAATTGTGCATTGATCACCACTGTCTAATTCCAGAACATCTCCCACCCCACCTCCCAGTGCAAAAAACTCTGTCTCTGTTAGCAGTTACTCCACTCTCCCTCCTCTATGAGCCCCTGGCAATCACTAATCTATTTTCTATCTCTATAGATTGGCCTATTCAGGAAATTCCCATCAATTGGGTCTTACAATATGTGCCCTATTGTGATAGGCTTCTTCTACTTAGAATTATGTCTTCAACATTCATCCATGTGGTAGCATGTATTAGTCTTTCATTATTTTTTACAGCTGAATAATATTTGATTATAGGACATATCACATTTTATTTACCAAATTGATGCACATTTGGATTGTCTCCACTCTTTGCCAATGTGAATAGTGATACTATGAACATTTATGTGTAGGTTTCTGTGTGAAAATATGCTTTCAGTTCTCTGGGTGGAATGGAGTGAAATTACTGAATTATATGGTAACTCTATGTTTAACTTTTGAAGCCCCGCCAAACTGCTTTACAAAGTGGCTGCACCATTTAACATTTCCACCAGCAATGTATGGGGGTTCCAATTGCTCCATATTCTCACCAACGCTTGTCTGTCTTTTTTATTCTAAACACCCTCATAGGTATGAAGTGGAATCTCATGCCTATTCTGATTTTCATTTCCCTAATGACTAATGATGTTGAACATCTTTTTATGTACTTATTGGTCATTTGTGTGTCTTCTTTAGAGAAATGCCCATCCATATTCTTTGCTTAGTTTTTAATGGGTTGCTTATATTTTTACTGTAGAGTTATAAGGGTTCTTTTTATATTCTTGAGGCAAGTTTCTTATCAGATATATGATTTGCAAATATTTTCTTCCATTCTGTGGGTTCTTCATTTTGTTTAGGTTGTCATTTGAAGCACAAAAGTTGAATTTTGATGAAGTTCAGTTTCTCTATTTTTTATTTTATTGCTTGTTGTTTTGGTCATATCTAAATTGGATAAGCGTTAAATAGTTTCTTTTTATGTTTAGAAATTATTACTAAATATTTTGAAAACACAATCTGAAATACTTAATTTATTCAAGCTCTATTTTTAAAAAATTAATGTTCTTGTCCTTTTTAATTTAATTTTGATGTGTTACTTTGTATAAATTTAAGGTGTACAGCATGTTACTTTGACACCTTTATATATTGTAACACGGTTGCTATTTGAAAGATCTTTATCACATTCCAACAGTACAATATTACTATTGTTTAGTTTCTTAACTACTCTTCCTTACCTGCCACTTTGCATATGTCTTTTCCATTATAACTGAAATGAGCATTCTAAGAAGAAAATTTACCAGTTGCTTCCTATTTTAAATCCTGAGTTGACTTTCAGTGGACTGCGATTGCTTTCAGGGAAAGTCCGAACACTGTTCCATGGTTAGAAGTTCTCAGTGATATGGATGTACTGGTGCCCTGCTTCTAGCCCTTATTGAATCAGTGACTCTGGTTCATTTTCTCTCTTTCTCTTTTCCTTTTTCATCAGGGCCTATGACTCTATATACATGAAAGAGAGTAACGTTGTGGAGAGATGAAATTACATAGGACTCTGACAGCTTGAAAAAATGTCTTCAAAATGGGCTTTGTGTCATAGAAATAATAATAGTCAGTCCTGGAAATCCCAAGCATGTGCTAATAAGGAATGAGTTTATTTCAAAGGCTAAAGCTGCGTTAGATGGTGATCCGAATGACTTCTTATCAAGTTGAATGCCTTTTCCTGAGCAGTGTGCAGTTACTCTCAGGGTGAAAACTTCTGAACTCCCTGGGAGAGCTGAAGGCGTCTCTGGTTTCAGTATAATTCAATTTAAGCAACGCTGTCATAGCATCTGCAGCCTGGAGCTGTTTCCCACCCAGATATCACAGTTCAGGGTAGACATGGAGGAGGCAGGGAGAGGGATTACACGTCCTGAGTCTTTCTCCTTGGGAGGTGGAGGAACGGGAGAAGGGAAATAAGAGCATGTATGGTATGCTTGGTAAGGTCCTTTTCATATATTACAACACTTAATTCTCACAACAATCTAGTGAGGTAGGTATTATACCCATTTATACAGACGCTTATCTCTGTTGGCTACCCAGATTCTGCTCTCTTTGACCATTAGTTGGCCCATCTGAGAGTAGAACATTAAACATGCTCCCACCTTGCCCTAGCTGGTTTGGCTCAGTGGATAGAGCATCGGCCTGCAGACTAAAGGGTCCCCGGTTTGATTCTGGTCAGGGGCATATGCCCAGGTTGTGGGCGTGATCCCTGGTGGGGGGCATGCAGGAGGCAACCGATTAATGATTCTCTCTAATCATTGATTTTTTAATCTCTCTCTTTCTCTCTGAAATCAATAAAAAATATTTTAAAAAATGCTCCCATCCTGGCCCCACACTCCTGGAGCCCAAAGTGTTATAAATGTGGACTTGCAGAAGTGGGGAAAGTTGACAGGTTGGGGGAAGGGGTCTGTCCTGGAGCTGACTTCCAGGGCTTCTCTCCATCCTGGAATGTGACTCTTTTCATCCCTTGATACTGCAGTCTGCTTTGTGATGCTGGCTAGCCTTGTGATTCAATGTCTGTACCTCTTTCTTGTTTCCCTGGAGCTCCAGAGGGGCCTGTTGTAGGCTCAGACCAATGCGGATTTCTGACAGGACTGTAGGAGGGTCTCTGCCACCATTCCCTCAACAAATCCTTGGTCTTGGTGAGTCTGCTGTGTGGGAGGTGCTGAGTCAGTGCTGGGGTGTGGTTGTAAAAACACAACAAACAATTCCTGCCCTCATAGAACTTGTATTCTTTTTTAAAAAAATATATTTTATTGATTTTTTTACAGAGAGGAAGAGAGAAGGATAGAGAGTTAGAAACATCAATGAGAGAGAAACATGGATCAGCTGCCCCTGCACACTCCCCACTGGGGTATGTGTCCGCAACCAAGGTACATGCCCTTGACAAGACTCGAACCTGGGACCCTTGAGTCTGCAGGGCAACGCTCTATTCACTGAGCCAAACTGGTTAGGGCAGAACTTGTATTCTTATATAGAGACCATTAACCAAAAAGTAAACAGACAAAAGTAGTGTTGTTGCACATTTTTATAGGAGCTAGGAATGAAACAATTGGGGACTATGCTTTTGATTAAGTGGTTTGGGACAGATCTTCCAGTGGATGTGAGAAAGAGAAACGGTTCAGGTGGGTACCTTTTTTAGGAGTGGTAGAAAGGTCCTGCGGACAGAAGGAGCTTGGTGTGTTTGGGGAACTGAGAAGACTTGTGTTGAATTTATATGTTGCTTTGGGTAGTATGGACATTTTAATGATGTTAATTCTTCCATTCCTACAATTGCTATTTTAACAATATTGAGACTTCCAATCCATGAACATGGGATATCTCATCATTTATTTAGGTCTTATCTTCTATTTTTATTGTAAATGTCCATAGGTTTTTGGTTTTGCCAACTAAATACTTCCTGTTTTTAATGGGGATCTGAGAAAATTAAAAAAACTATGCTGTCACCCTGCTGCCATCTTCCCCAAATTTCTTTTACTAACTTTACCAGATTTCTTGAAAACATTGCTAAGTTCATGAATTTTAATTACAAACAGGCATTTATGGCTATAAAATTTCCTCTAAGCACTGAATTACCTGTATCTGACAAATTCTTCTGCATAGTATTTTTGTTATCATGCAGGTCAGAATTTTTATACTTCCCTTGGGACTTCTTTGATCCACTAGTTATTTCAAAATATGTTCCTGAATTTTCAAACATATTAGTATTTTTTTAGGGTTTGTTGTTACTGATTTTAATTTAATTGCATATAGTAGTAGAACATACTGTTATGATTTCAATACTTTTCAGTTTGTTAAGACTTATTTCATGGTTTAGTATATGTTAATTTTGTCATTGTTCTATGTGTACTTGAAAAAATTTTTATTCTATAGATGTTGGGTGTAGTGTTCTATAATTCTCCATTGGTTAAATGTTGTTAAAATATTATTTATCCTTTCTGATTTTTATCTGCATCTTTTAATAACTACTGATTATTAAAGTTCTCATTTTGAAACTTTATCTCTTTTCCTTGTAGACTTGCCCATATTTGCTTTATATGTTTCGAAGGCACATTAGTATCTGCATAGACATTTAGAAGTGTTTATCTTCCTGTTGAATTGGACCTTCTGTTGCCATGAACTGGCTGTCCTGTTTTCCAGTAATGCCTTTTGCTTTAAAGTTTTCACTGACTAATAATAGTGTAGCCACACTGCTTCTTTAGGTTATTGATTGCATGATATATCTTTTATCTTTTTCTATCCTTTTACTCATAACCTTTCTATATTAGTTTGCTTGGGCTGTTATAATAAAATGCCATAGACTGGCTGGTTATAAATATCAGAAATGTATTTTTCATAGTTCTAGAGGTTGGGGAGTTCATTATAACTGAAATGAGCATTCTAAAAAGAAAATTTACCAGTTGCTTCCTATTTTAAATCCTGAGTTGACTTTCAGTGGACTCCATTGCTTTCAAGAAAAGTCCAAACACTATTCCATGGCTAGAAGTTCGGGTACATGGCACCTGCAGATTAGGTGTTTGGTGAGGTCCTGCTTCCTCATAGCTGTCTTGTAAAGATAACCTCACATAGGGAGGAATCTCTATGGAGTCTCGTTTATGAGGGCACTAAAGCCCCACCCCCTAGTACCTTTCAACAGATGAATTTTGGGGGAAACATATTCATATCATAGAACGTTCCTACATACTTATGTTTTATATGTTTCTCTTTTTAAATAAATATGTTTACGTTAAAAGTATTCCTGATAACCTTTCATTGGAGTTTTTTAAGTGGAGCATTTAGTCCATTTACATTCAGTGTATGTATAGTGACCATTTTTACTTTATGCTTTCTTTCTGTCCACATGAGGTTTCTCTTTTCTTTTTCTTGTCTTCCTCTTTTGGATTTAATTACTTCATTTTCCCCGTTAGTTTGGAAATCACATACTCTTTTACTGTCCTTTTAATGGTTATTGTGTGGACGCAGTGTGTAGTGTGCATTTCTCTGCTCCCCAGAGCTCACTGTGGCTAAGTTTTTCATCAGCTCTCTGTGTTTGCTTACTGTATTATGTTTTGTATCTTTTCTTTTTCATGTCATTCTGATGGACAATGCCCCAATCATTTCACTTCCTCCAACTCTACTCACCCAAGAGATTGTATATATGTGGCATATTTTATTGAAGGATTTAGGCAGTAGAGGAGAATTACATCTTGAGGAAGCAAACAGTTTAAAGGAGAATTTTAGACACCTTGATTCTTGAAACTCCTTAATCATTTTAACCACAGGGGAGTTTTCTGTCTTAGTCTCATCCCAAACTCAGAAAACAAACCTGCATCTTCATTATCAAACTTGTCCACTTATGAGTACTCATAAACAAATGGTGAAAATAAGTTATTACTGAGTGCTCACTATGTGCAAATCAACCTTCCGTCTATCAGATATTTATTGGTTTCATACTTTATGCTTGGTACAGTCTGGGCACGAGCAAGGTAGCTTTCCCTCGGCACTCTGCTTAGTGTATCCACATATGATCTGATTTAGTCCCCACAGCAGCTACATGGGATGGGTGTGATTACGATTCCCTTTTGTGCTGAGGACACTGAGGATGTTAGGTCACTTACCAAGAATTAGTTTAAAAAACAAGTGAGTTTGGCTCTAACTGGGAATTGAACTGTGATCTTCTGATTCATAGGTTGATGCCCAACCACTGAGCCACGCTGGCCAGGCCACACTCACTTTTTTGTGAAATTAATTCTCTAAAGTCAGACTCTTCATGGCCCTCTTCATCTTTTCACCAGTCAGCTAGTAGACTGGCTACTCTTGGGCCAGTGTCCACCCTGGTTGGATTAGCTGGGATTGGGCTGGTGGAGCCATGTGGCCCACACTGTGGCAGCCCAGACAGCAGAGTCCTGCAGAAGAGAGCTGGGAGCAGGCAGACTCAGCGATCTGCGTCTCTGCCCCCTGACAGCCTGAGCACATGGACTCAGGGCTGTTTCTTTGACTGTCTTCCCTCACTTGCCCAAACTCTGCAGAGTGGAGCCCACATCTCATTAACACCTGCACCTTCAGTGCTTAGCACAGGGCCAGACCCACAGCAACAGCCAGTGACCTGAGAACCATGGCAGCGATGTTGATTCCTGTCAGGAGGGACTGCAGGCTCCCCAAGCCCCAGCTGGTTGCTATTTTACCATGTTCACCTGAATGTAAGCACTGGTCCACTGGGCCTGGGTCTGGGGAGGTTTTAGACGTGGCAGTGCTTGTTCAGGAAAATCTCATTGCTTGTGCATTGCACCAGTTCTCAGCCTGCACAGCATGGACAGTGTCTCCCAGCTCCTCCCCTGCCCGGGTGCTGGGGGGCTCAGAGGATAAACAGTGGAGCCGCCAACGTTGCTCACCTCCCATGCGCGGCTCATAACAAAGCTCGAGTGGTGGCAGCCTGTCTCCTCACAAACACTACCCCCTTGGCCCTGAGAGGTTGGTTGCCCGGAACTGGTCGTTTCTGCCTGCCCCCTGCAGGAAGAGGCCTTTTACCTGGATGGGCTGCCTCAGAAGACGTTTTTGCTGTGCCCTCATCATCACCCACCCCCACCAACTCCTAGGAAGCTTTGTGGGATTCCTTCCTAAGCTTGCAGCTGCCTGGGAAGTTCTCTGGCAAGAGAACGCCTCTGGGATGGACCTGGGTAGACCTGGAAGAGGGTCTGAAGCAGGTGTCTCCTTAGGGCAGAGGGTGGTTGTGATCCCCTGCCGAGGGTTTGGATGGAGAGGGCAGCAGGGTGCAGGGAATGGGTCAGAATAGTTCAGCCAGGGCTTGAACCTGTGCTCTGGGTGACTGGAGCACTTCTCTCTTGGAGTTTCAGTTTCCTCACTTAAGAGTCTCCATTCTGAGAACACGGAGGTGTGTTAAGTCTTGAATGGCTCTGATTCAAGATAGAGTTGGGGTGGACTGCTCCATGCCATATAGGTTCAGAAGTCAGTGTGCGAGGCTGGGAAATGGGGGTGTGGGCGGGTTTCCTCTTGCTTGGAAAATGCAGGAGTGACTGGACGCAGGGCAGATTAGTAGGTACTTTGTGAGCACCCACTGTGGGAATGGCTCCTGCTGGGGTTTTACAGACTCCAGGAGCTGCAGGTGAAATCTAGAAACAAAAGGGGATCCCAGTGAGGATAATCAGACCAATGTACAGAAGTATTTATCATCAACGTGCATCTATTGAGCACCTGTGTGCAGCAGGCGGTGGTGTGAGTAGAGCTACAGAAGCTATGAACTGTATCAGGTAGTTGGCGAGGGAGGGAGGGAGGTACAGAAGGATGCAAAGCCAGAGTGGGGGTGGGGGTGAGTGGGGGGAGGATAAACACGCTGGCATTCCTCAGATGCTGGTTTCCGTGGGGGCATTTGGGAAATCTAGAATGTGCAAGGTCAGGAGGGTGCTTGCCGTGACCCAAGGATCAGGTGAGAGTTGGACAAGGTTGGCAACAGTGGGGAAAGGAAGGTGGGAGGGAGGCAAGGAATCTGAGAATAGGAAATCGGTCATGGTCGCTTGAGCAGAGAGGAGCAAGGTGAGGACAACCAGAAAGAAAATTCCCACATGTTGTGTCTGGGTGTTGGGTGAGGGGCAGAGCTGACAGGACTAGGTAGGCTGGCCCTCAAGTGAGAGGATGGGGCAGAAGGCGCTGAGAGAGCTTGCTCGTGGGCCAGTATCTGGTTCATATCAGTGCCCTCACAGGGCCTGAGTGAATGAACGCAGATCCCCCAAGGATGGAGAGGCAGTGTGGCAGAGTGGGGCCAGGTGAGCTATGGTCCAGCCTCACCATGCCCCTGTTAGCGGTGTGACCTCAGGGACTGTTTCTAACCTTTCTGAGTCTACCCACAACGTATCAGCTCCCTCCACTGACCTGGAGATGGTAATTACAACGACTGCACTCCAAAAGAGGGCCAGCTAAAGGAAGCCACAGATGAATGGATAAGAAATTATGTATGAATACAGTGGAATATTATTCAGCCTTAGGAAAGAAGGAGATCTTGCTGTCTGCAATAATATCGATGAACCTAAGTGAGATAAGCCAGTCACAGAAAGAAAAATACAGTATTGCATGATCTCACTTTTACGTGGAACCTAAAAATGTCAAAGTCATGGAAGCAGGGACTAAAACAGTGGTCACCAGGGCAGGGGGGTAGAGCGAATGGGAAGGTGCTGGTCAAGATGTACAAAGTGGCAGTTATTATGTCAGTTAAGCCCAGAGATCTAAGGTGCAGCATGATGACCATAATTAACATTACTGTATTGAATGCTGGAAATTTGCTAACAGAATAGATTTCAGATGCTCTTACCATGCACGCACACACACATGAAAGGTGACTATGTGAGGAGAGGAGGTGGTTTATTACTTAGCTTGATCATGATGATCATTTCACTGTAAACATGTATATCAGATCATCATGTTGTGTACCTTACATATATATAATTATTAGTTAAAAAAGAAAGAGAAAAAGAAAGGAGCCATGCCAGACTGAGACTAGACTGAGCAGTCCCGTTTCACAGGCTGGAGAACAGGCCTTTGACAAGCCTCCCTTACTTGCTGGACCACTGGGGTCTGCTTGGCCGCTGCTTGTGGATCTTCATGTCATGTGGTCCGCAGTGTCTGGCGGCCTTGTGGTGGCTGCTCCTACCCCTTATCATCTGTTGACATACAGTTGCCCTGGTAAGGAAAATATTTTCATTCTTTTATAACAGCATTCTTGGGCCTGGTTAATCCTATTTTTCTTTGTCTTTGAAAACAAGCTCCTGTGTGGTTTTCTATTTTCTTGCTGCTCTTCTACGGACATTCTAGAACTGAGCTTCACTGTTTGGTACTTAAGGCCTTTTCAGTGTGTCACAGGTCTCTGGCTACTCGGGGGCGGGGGGGGGGGGGGGGGGGGCGGTTTAGGGTGGGCAGGTGCTGAGCCCTTCCAAGTGTCTCACACTACACTTGATACTACATCCATGGGACTCTTGTCAATCTCACTTCTACTCTGGGAGAAAGATGTTACCTCATTTTGCAGAAGAAACTGATCGGAGAGATGAAATATCCTGCCCAAGGTCACACAGCCTTAAGTGGAAAATAAAGCCAGAGCTTGAGATGGGATTCAAGCCAATTTGGGTTATTCTGTTAATCAACTTACTCTGCTGCCACCCTGGTCCAATCTCTGGTACCAGGCTGCTGTGGTGACTTCATGCAAGTTTTGGGAAGTCTCTGTGTTCATATCACATCCTCTGATAGGACAGTCCATCACAAAAACAGGGGAATGAGGTTGAGAGTGATTGTCGATTGACTATGTGAGCCATGAGTCAGTATTTTGGACAGATGTTTATTGAGGGTCTACTGTATGCTTACTGAAGCCATAGTCTCCTCAACCAGATTGTGAGCATGATACCCCCTATTTGCGGCATCCTCACTGACTTGGCACACATAGAGGCGCAACAAAGATGTGCTGGATATCAGACCTCAATCCCATATGCCAGGGTCAAGTTGGGACTTTAGGAAGAATCCATAGAAATGCTTTCTGGAAGCCCAGAGATTGTGTGGGTGGAGTGGGAGAGATTGTTCATAGTAAGGAAGAGGAGGAGCTTGTCCTGAAGGAGGCTCGCTGAGTGCTAGCACGTAGGCCTGTTTCATCCTTCCCACCATCCTCCAGGGGAGGCACTGTCATTGCCCCCATTTCACAGATGAGGACACAGAGCTGAAGTGACAAGAGCAACGAGCCAGCAGGTATGGAGCCTCAGTACAGGTCTGCACACAGACAGAGCCTGGTCTTTCTCCACCCCTCCTGTGGTCCACCATTTGTTCTCTGTGCCCAAAAAATGGGGATGGAGGTGGCTCCTCTCAGGGACTCAGGGCATCTGGCTTCCATCCATGACCACATCCATGAAGGGAAGGAGGAGGTAAAGTCATGGTTCATAGGGTGAAAGAGAAGCAAATCTGGGGGCTGCTGGTCTAGGTCCCATGGATACCTTCTTCAGCTCAGTTCCTCACAGTTGATTCTGCTCGGTCCCCAGTGGGCTTGAGATCAGAGAGGAACAGTTTTCAGAGCTGTGTGGAGGAATCCAGGCCTGGGAGCCCACCCCAGGACAGCCCGCCCTCACTCTGTGGCCCTGAGCAAAGCCCTTCTCTGTCTGACCTTGGTCTCCCGCAGTGAAATGTGAGTCTGGCTCGCCAGCCGCCATGCAGTACTGTCCCTGGGTTGATTTCCCTGAGCACCAGCTTCTCAGGCATCCCACCTGCTGCCCCTGCATCCTCACAGCCCTGCGGGGACCCCAGGCCTGGCCTTTCTTCTCACTCCCCACCAAACACTCCTGTTTGGAGACGGGAAGGACAGTAGAGAATGACCCTGTCTTGTTGCTGCCCTGCCTGCTAGAACACCCTCCGTGTGGCTCAGGTTTGTGGGAGGAGACATGTGTTCTGTAGAGGGAGTGGAAGGGAAGGGGCTATTTGCTGCACAAAGTTTCTCTTGACTGCGTTCTCTCTGTGACCAGTGGAGCCCCCAGGCCCTGCCCTCTACTTTGGGGTCTCCCCTAGGTTCTTTGGTTTTAACATAGCTCATGACCAGCACTGCCACTGACCCAGCTGGGAAGAAGAATGATGAAAAGTGTAGGACTTCCCTACTATCTTCAGCCTTGCCCCTATTTTCAGGGTCCTTTATTTGTGAAGCAAGCCCTGGGACCTTGACTGGCAAGATTAGCACCGGAGATGGTGGCTCCCTGCTCCCTGTGGTGAAAGTCAAGCATACTTTTCTTGCGTCAATCTCAGGAGCTGCGCTATAGCCTATAATTACTGACACGAAATCCCACACGCAGAGCCTGGACAGGGCTTGTGATGGAGGCAGCCCCTGAGTCGGGGATGGGTTGGGTGTCAGTGGGCCTGTGTGTGGACCCAGGGCTTGGCTCCCAATGAGCTGTGCTTCCTCTGGCAGGTTATTTGGCCCCTCCGGCCCCAGCTGTCTCCCCTGTAAAATGGGATAATACGGCTCACCTTTCAGAGGAGCGCAACTTTAAGATGAGAAGGAATTGGCCAGGCAGGGAAGATGTCCTGGCTTGGGGCCCTTCTCGGGCTCTGTGCCACTCCTGCATTGCTGGTGCCTTCGGTCCTGCCCCCAAGGTATTCCTCAGGGAGCCCCCACAGTTTACACCTTGGCCCAAGTCTGCAAGACTCTAGGGTTAATGCCCAAATTCCTGGTGCTGCTGCTGACTCATTAGACACAGTGGAGCAGACCTCCCCTGGTCTCCAGGCTGCACATTCCGCCCTGGCCTGCTCACGACCTGGCCCAGCAGATGTCCCTGATGCTTTAGAGGAAGAACGATTCATCCTCTACTCACTGAGGGGTTTTTAAATACTCTGACATCAGATGCCTGGCTTTGCTGTCCTATATACCCAGATTCCATTAGGAGATCAAACCTCTTCATTCAAGCCAAAATGGAAATATTTTAGATGACAGATTCATTATTTGAAAATATATGTCTTCATCACAGCCATCTTAGCCAGGGAGTCTCTGAGGCTGAGATGTCTCTCTGAGTCAGGCTGCCTACCACTTTGCACATACTCTTCCTTCTGTTCATCTGTCACAGCCTGTGGCCACTTCACCTCCTCCAGGAGGTCTTCCAGGGTGTTCCCAATCCTTATTTATGTTGCCAGTAGGCTATTCTTTAAAACAAGGGTCCTCAAACTATGGCCCACGGGCCACATGCGGCCAGCTGAGGACATTTATCCGGCCTGCAGGGTGTTTTTGTCGCCTTGTTTTTTTTTTTTTGTTTTTTTTTTACTTCAAAATAAGATATGTGCAGTGTGCATAGGAATTTGTTCATAGGTGGGTTTTTTTTGTGTGTTTTTTTTTTAAACTCTAGTCCAGCCCTCCAATGGTCTGAGGGACAGTGAACTGGCCCCCTGTTTAAAAAGTTTGAGGACCCCTGCTTTAAGTACCACTCTGTTTACCATCTGCCCTCTTCAAGCCTTTGTTAGTCCCTATGTTTGAGTGGATAAGTTTGGTATTTAAAGACAGATCTGGGTTCAGATTTTGTCTTGACCACTCACTAGCCTTGGAACTGGTAGAACTGGGTGACCATGTAATTCATCAGCTCAACTGGAACACTTTCAAGAGTGAACTGAGCAGGGATAACAGGTGGAAACCACACTGCTGTGCATGGAGGGAATCTGTTCACCCCTTTTCATACACACGAAGGAGCAGAAGCTTTCCAAGATAGGTTTTGTTGGGGCAGGAGCTGCTCTGGTCTGGTCTAGCCATGGCCACTCCCCAACTCCATGTGCTGGTCACTGGGGCTCTGGGTTGAGTGAGACTGGGCCCCAGACCCCTTCTTCACTCAGTGGGATCTGGCTGTGCCCATGTGAGCAGAGAGGAAGAAGGTGGAGTTGCTGACCTGAGCAGGCTCCACTTGGGAACTCAGCATGTGAAGCAGCATCCAAATGAACTCCCAAGTGCTTCTTTCTGCTGCTGGGGGAGGAGATAGGAGAAGGACACAAGCTGAGTTAACAGATGTGCCAGTTGAGGCTGGTTTAGGGAGACTCTGATGCTGCACAGAAAGCCTTGGAGGCCTGGCAGAGCCTGCAGATAAGAGCCTGTGATCTTTTCCATTTCCAGAGGTCAGCTGGAAGCCAGGCTGGCACGGGTTCCTGACCCGGGGGAGGAGGGTCTAAAGCTGTCCTGCCCCCACCCTCGAATGCCACGAGGCTCTATTGGTTTCCCATCCGATAGAGTGATATTCTCAAGGCCGAGGACAGGCAGGAGGCTGGGCTTCGGTCTGCATTTCAACCTGCCCAGCATCTGGGGGCTGTGCCCAAGGCCCAGAGCTCACTCTGACCCCCATGTCCAAAGGCAGGGCAGACTGAGCCTGATCTGGGGGAGTTATCAATGGTAGAAGCTACTGCCCAAGATTGTGGGAGCCAGAAATGTGGGGGCAGGGGCAACAGGCGCAGCTGACTTCTCTCAAGTCTTTGGAAACCTTAGGCCTGGGGGCCAGAGACGGGGAGGCTCAGCACTGTTCCGGCAGCCCTGCCTGCTTTCTCGTTGTCAGGTGGCATTTCAGATCTGAAGAGTCACCTCAGAGGACTCTCAGAGATGAGAACCCACCAGGGAATAAGCTTGGGGAGATGAAACGTTACTCATTCCTGCTCCCCTGCAAGGCAAGCCCTTTGTCCTGCTTTGTCCTCTGACATGCCTTGTTTATTCCATCTCCAAGTCTTAGCTGGCTGTACCACCTGCCTTAAATGCCTTCCCCTTTTCTGTTTCTCTTTTAAGGACCAACTCCAGGCCTGTCTCTCTGGAAAGCCTTTATGCCTTTCCCAGCTCAGTGGACCTTTTTTCGCTCAGAGGTTCTCCTGTAAAATAGGTGCATCAGGGGCACTCCATTCAGGTCTATGGCCTGTGTAATTCCCTCACCATTTCACCTGAAGGTCCACCCTCTACCACCAGGTAGGAACCTGCCACACCAAGGTCACTTCTCCCCAGCAGCCTACAGTGGTGAGTAGGCACCAGCCAGCACTGGGTGAAGGTGTACAGGAAGCCCCAACATCAGAGGGGCCATAGGCAGATCTGTGGTCTGGGGTTGTCTTCAGATGAGGGCAAGGTACCCCATGTAACCTCAGGCCCCAAAGCCTAGAGGTGCCAGGTTGTTTTTATTCTCCTTGGCAGTGGCACTCAACCATTTGGCTTATGGGATAGTGAACACAATCCCTACACTGAGGAATGAGCCCACCCGCTCTCAGTGCTTCAAAGGGGCGATTTGTCTTCCTGGTCCTGTGTTTGCATTGTCTTCACTATAGTGACAGTGACATCTAGCTGTCCAGCTGCTCTGCCCTTGAGATGCTGGTTAGATCACAGGGACAATGTGCAGCCTTGGAGAGTGATGCTCTGGGTTTTAGATTTCAGGGTTTCTTAGTACAATTCAAGGAAATGAGATTACCCCATATAGGACAAATCTATGCATTTTCTCATGATTCCTATATTTTTTCCTGGCATTTATCAGCTGCCTTTTATTCATTGCCTTGATTTCTTTCCAAAAGACAACTACATTCATTCCAGAATTCTACTTTGGGTCCAAAATGTCAAAAGATTGGGCTTTGCCATGTGCCAAGCCATATGCCTGCATCTTTGATCATTCAACAGGCTACCCTTACGATGTCCAGCAGGGGTACAGCCAGAATGCAAAGGAGCCCCTGAGCCCCTCATGTCAGAGTGCGTGTGAAATGTGTTCGTTCATGAGAGGAGTGCTCTGCGGAGGAGCTGTTCTTAGCAGGGCTGCCAGAAGCATTTTCTAGATTAAGTACTTTGGGGCCACCTAGAGCTCAGACCATTTGTCTCCTGGTCTCTAGCACCCCCTCCTCTCATGAGAATGGTCCCCTTTACAACTTGCCTCAGGTGTCTCACTGCCAGGCAAACCAGCAATCTGGTCTGATTCATTTGGACAACAGCCTTCTCCCAGTCCTCACTTTATTGTAGTTGATGGTGGTGATGGACATACCCTTTTAAACCCCGGCTGGTGTGGCTCAGTGGTTGAGTGTCAACCTCTGAACCAGGAGGTCATGGTTTGATTCCGGTCTCCCCTCCCCGCCCCAATCAGCACACATGCCCAGGTTGCATGTTTAGTCCCCAGTAGGGGGCGTGCAGTAGGCAGCTGATCAACGATTTCCTCTCATCATTGATGTTTCTATCTCTCTCCCTTTCCCTTCCTCTCTGAAATCAATAAATACATATTTTTAAAAAAGCGTATGTCCAGAGTGGTGATTTGCTCTGTCCACCTCTGCTGCTGGTCCTTCAGGAATTCCAGAGTATTCTTTCAACACTCGTACACCCAGACCACTTAGAGGACCACTGTGGACTGCTTTTGGAAGAAGGGGAGAAGAGCACATTCCAGAGGACACATGCCACTCTTAATATCAAAGTCTCTCTAGAGGAAGGTTGCCTTGGTTAGATTTCAGCTACAGAGTTGAAGACTTTTCACTCTGCAATGTTGTTAAAAAGCTTCAAAAAATCCTCCTGTGGTATGTTTCTAATTTAAGATTGAAAAAATATTTCTATTGTGGCATATATAGAGTAACTTAAAACCCAATAAAAGCTCTGAATTAGGGCCGGACAGAATGGTTTGAATTAAACTCAGGTAGAGGCAAGGACACTGTGTCTGTCAGCTGGGGCTGCTGGCTCTTAGGCCAAAAGGCAGGTTCAAGCTGGGAGACGGGACCTCCTGCCAGATGCTCTTGGCCACTGGCCCGTAAGCTCGGATACTGTCATCACCTGCCCCCAGCCCAGGAAGGGCCTGGCTATTGCTCTTAGTGTTATTTTAGTTGCTCTGCAGATTTCTCATTAGGGCTTAGTGTATTTGATTTGTTGGCTATTTATTTATTTATTTTCTAGAGGTATCTGCTGGCCTTTGCCTAGCACCTCCCTTGGAGAAGCTGTCTGTGGCTTGGTCCTCTATCCAGATAGTGACTGTGTTTTTCTGAGCTGAGGCTAGACTTCCTTGCCTCAGGGTCCAGCGTTCCATTCACAGTCTGAAAAGCAGCATGTGCTAAGTGAATGCATAGCGAGTTAATAACTGAGTGAACCAGTGGGTGATTTTTTGGTTATAAATAATACTGTATAAAACATTTTTACATCTCTGCGTATTATACACATACAAGAGGTGCTTGGATAAGTGGTTTCATGTAAAGTCATTTCATTATAATGTTGATAAGATGCTGTGGGAATTTAACTCATGTTTATATTGATTGGCCTATGATAAACTGGCTTTGTTATACATTGTTTCACCACAGTTCCAAGAACCCATCTAGGACCTTAAAAAAGAACTTAATATTTGTGTTCACATAAACATACATATATCTGATATATATATATCATATTTCTTATGTCCCCAATTTCTTCCCACATCACACATTTCAGTTGCTTTGCTTATACCACGTGACCCAACCCTAACTACCCTCTTCATCCCAATTGCCTGCGCCAGCTCACAGCTGACTGGATAGGAAGGTCATCTGACTCCAGAGGATCCAAATCATAGGCTACATTAAACCAATCAGATTTTTCTCCTGAGATTTAAGATAAGACACAGAGAAAGGTGCTTAAGCTGGTAGGACACAACTCAAGAGCTGAGGCTAGATTCTGGTTGGCCATGTGTGAGCAGGTGAGTGAGTAGAAAAAGTTGAGAGGGGAGAAGAGAGAGGGGAGAGGGGAGAGGGGAAAGGGAGGGAGGGAGGGAGGGAGGGAGGGAGGAAGGGGGAGAGAGAGAGAGAGAGAGAGAGATGGGTGATGCTGGGAGTTCTGACCTTGTCATGGAGCCAGGGGTGGTTTAGTGTGAGCCACGGGAGGGGGAGATTAGGAGTGATTTGATTTGTAAAGCACCATCCTCCCCCAACCCTGCCCAAACCAGAGATCATTAAGCTACAACAGATTGTCCTACAGATTCTAAAAAGGCAAGGAGTGGTCCTCTTGGCAAGAGCCCGTGTTATATTTAATTATTTAAAACTAGGGGCCCGGTGCACAAAAATTTGTGCACTCGGCGAGGGGAAGAGGGGGTCCCTCATCCTGGCCTGTGCCCTCTCACAGTCTGGGACCCCTCGGGAGGGATGTCCACCTGCTGGCATGCATGGCCAGCCTGGGTGAGGGGCTGAGGGCTGTTTTCAGGCTGGCCACAGCCCCCTCAGGGTTCGTGCACTGGGGGGTGGGATGGCTGGTGAGTGCAGGCGTGGATGTTTCCAGCTGGGTGGCCCACCATCGCAAATACCTGGTGGGCCCCCACCGCTGAAAGTTGGATTGCCTGAACTGCATTCTGACCATTCTCAGTGGCTTTCAGTAACCTGAGCATAAAAAGAAAGAAATTAAATGATAGCATTACCCAGTAATCAATGGTATGGTTTTGCTAGGTGGGTGTTTTGGAATAATGGTACTGCAAAGGGAAAAAAAGATTGTGCTAAGAGAAAATTAGATAAGACTATCATAGTACACAACTTAGAAAATAAAATTTAGAGATTGGAAAGGAAACAG
>PVJC01024954.1:0-25094 GCA_004026665.1 Murina feae | reverse complement strand
GAATAGGCAATAGGTGTGGAGTTTTGACTACCATTTTAAGAGTGGGGGGGTGGGGGAGAGATAGAGGAGGTCAATTCACTTAACGGGCGAAGTATGGAACTGAGTGTCTAGTTCTCGGGCTCTGAAACACATGCTCGGTCAGCTACACCAGTGGGTGGGCCCCAAACAATATTCTGAAGTTGCTAATATTAAGAGTGGATTCTATGTGATTCCATTTAGATAAAGTTCAAGTAGATGCTATGATGATAGAAATCAGAATAGTGCTTTTCCGTAGATGGTTGGGATGGAGGGGGAAGGACATGAGGTAACTTTCTCTCCTCTATCGTGATCAGGTGTAGGTTACATGGATGTACACGGTTTTCAAAACTCATCAGAATGTAAATTTGGGAGCTGTGCATTGTATATCTATACATCTTACCTCAATAAAACAAAACCCAGAACCAAAATGACAGAACCTATTAAATAAATTCAAAATATGCGAATTTCACCAGTAGCGCAAATTAAACATATTCCATCCAGTTCAGGGAGGAGGCCCAGCGAGGAACACTACCCGGCATGCTCGAAGCTGCTGTGAGTAAACAGAAGCGCTGTTTGCACTTGACACATGCTGCTGCTTTTGTTTGGGGGTTGCGGGGAAGGGGACAAGAGGAGAAAAGCTTCTACTTTTACCATAATTTGGTCCACATCCATCCAATTACCTGAGTCCAGATGTTCACCTGGGGAAAGTGGGTTGGCACGGAGCAGCAGCTACCAGACCCACCTTCCCTCTCTCATCTGAAATCGCCACAGTGCCCACCGCCCTACTGAACACCGACTCCCTCACCTACTTATGTTTACTGCTTAGCCCAGTGATTTTTTTTAAATTTCAGATTCAAATTGATTACATTCCAAACAAAACGCTGGAAGGTTTACCTACTAACCGAATAGCATTAATAATTTTTCTTAAATAAAAACCAATGGGATGCAGACTATACTTACTCGCAGAGAAGGATTCCGTTTTCTAACCCTGTCCGAAAATCTTTGTCACCAAAGCTCCGTCCGGTTACTTGCTGGAAAAGAAAAAAAAAAGAAAACATAAATTTTTATTTTTTAATCAGGAAGCACAGTGGTTAAACATATATATATGAAGAGCCTTGAAACAACGGGTGGCATGTTAAAGAATGGGGAAAATCTGTTAGGTCTGAATTTCCTTTCCATGTGTAGTTTCGCTTAGATCAGCTAATCTTAAATTTAGAGCATTTCTTTGAAGTTGTGTTTTTTGTTTGTTTGTTTTTCTATTCACTGCCTTTAAAGGTATCTGTTCTTCCTGATAAGAGTGTTGCTCTTCTGTTTTGGCCCGTGAAGTCAAGGCCATGGCGTCCTTCATCCTGAGGACCCAGTCCATACACTTCCAGAAAGAGCCTGTAGAAAGTGCCACCCAAGGATGAAGTATCCATTTGTTAAGATGTTAAAGAGGCAAGAGGGGAAGACACAGACCCCTAACCGTGACAGACTAACATTAAGATAGAAAGAGTAAAGCTAATATCCATAATGACATAGTGTACAAAAGGAAAATAAAGGCGGGGAAAGAATGAGCTGTGACAGCCCAGGGCTGATGCCTCTGGCTCTCAGCTGCCCTGTGGCCTAGGCACTGGGGCGTTCCTTTGTTCATTCAATATTTCTTTATCATCGACAACATGACATGTAAATATGCATACTATAAACTCTAAAGCAATCTCTAACATAGCAAAATCAAAAGTTATAGTCAATAAGCCAAGAAAAGAGATAAAAAGAAATCATAAAAATACTCTAACAGTAAAAAAGGCAAAAGAGGAATACAGAACAGATGTAATAAATAGAAAGCAAATGGTAATATTATAGACTCAAACCTATCTATATCAATAAGTGCATTAAATTTAAATGGCCCAAACATCCTCAATTAAATGACAGAAATCATCAGATTGGATAAAAAAGCAAGATTCTACTAGATAATGCTTATAAGAAATGAGCTTTAAATATAAAATAGAAATAGGTTAAATAGAAGAACAGGATAAGATATACCATGCTAACACTAATCAAAAAAAAGCTGGAGTAGGTACAGTAATGTCAGACAAAGGAACTTTTTGAAGACTAATTCAAGGACAGAGATATTCATTTCACAATTACAAGGGGTTTAGCTCATGAGGAAGACACAATAATCCTAAATATTTTATACCTAATTTTTTTTAAAAGCTTCAAAATACATAAGCCAAAATAGACGAACCTGCAAGGAGAAATAGAAAAATTCACAACTAGAGTCAGAGATATAATATCTCTTTTTGAAAACTAATAGAACAAGCAGACAGAAACTCAATAAGGATAAAGAAGAACCAAGTGAATTTAATTGACATTTCTAGTATACTCCAATCCACAAAGCAGAACACACATTTCTCTTCTTAGGTTCACAAGGAAAATTTATTGAAATAGATCAATTTTGGGGTTAAAAAACAAATCTCCATAAACTTATAAGAATTTAATTCATAAAAAAGTATGTTATCTGACTGGCCACAAAGAAATTAAATCAGAAATTAACAACAGAAATATTTCTGTAATAATCCACAACTAATTTTAAACTAAGTAATACAATTCTAAACAACCCACTGATTAAAGAAGGAACCAAAAGAAATTAGAATGTATTCTGTAGAGAAGGAATATGGCAATATAAAAATGTATGGAAAGATGCTAAGGTAGTATTTGGGGAAAATATATAACACAAAACATCTAAATCAGAAAAGAACATCTCAAATAAATAAATTCTGCTTCCACGTAAGCAAATGAAACCCAAATTAGGCAGGAAAAAAATGAAAAAATACTTTATACCAGAGTTGAAATCAATCAAATAGAAAACCAAAAGGCAATAGAGAAAAATCAGTAATATAAAAAGCTGTTTCTTTGAAAGCAATAAAATGATAAACCTTCAGCCAGGTTGATAAATCTTCAGCTAGTAAAATTAATAATCTCTGGGTTTTAGCCAAAAACAGAAAAACACAAATTCTCCATCAGGAAAGACAGAGATGACATCATTTCATATTCTGCAGACATGAAAAGAACAACAAAGAAATAGTATAAATAAATTTGTGGCAATAAATTCATCAACTTAGATGAATGGAAAAAATTCCTTGTACAAACAAAGTTCATTCAGTAAAGGAACAGATAACCTTTCCTCCCCTCCATACCCCTCAAAAATGCCAGGCCCAGAAGGCTTGCCTGGTAAATTATACAAAACTAAAGGCCTAGTGCACGAAATTTGTGCAGGGGTGGGGGGGTGTCCTGGTGGGATCGGGCCTAAATGAGCAGTCAGACATCCCTCTCACAATCCAGGACTGCTGGCTCCCAACCACTCACCTTCCTGCCTGACTGATTGCCTCTAACCACTTCTGCCTACCAGCCTGATCACTCCTAACCAGGCTGATCGATGCCTAACAGCTCCCTTGCCAGCTCGATTGCCCCTACCTCCCCTCCCCTACTGGCCTGGTCACCCCCAACTCTTCTCCCCTGCAGACCTTGTCCCTCCCAACTGCCCTCCCCTGCAGGCCTGGTTGCCCACAACTGCCCTCCCCTACTGGCCACCTTGTGGCAGCAATCTTGTGTGTTAGAGCAATAGTCAATTTGCATATTACCTCTTTATTACATAGGATATTTAAGGAAGAAATAATGCAGTCCTACACAGACTCTTCCATACAACTGAAAAGGAAAGAATACAATTCATTCTATTTGGCCAACATTACCCTGCTTCCAAAACCAGACACAGAGAGACAGAGGGAGGCAGGAAGAGGGGAGAAGGGATGTCAACATATTATCTTGGAATCAGACGTGATTTTTATTTCCTTCTTTAACCTATTTTCCTAAAACTTTCCATGATTAATACATATTACTTTAATGGTCACAAAAATGAGGCAGAATTTTTTGTTGTTTTTTTGTTTGTTTGTTTTTTAAAGAGCAGTCTAAGAAAACTAAAGGGTCCCAACTCTTCCTTGTAAACCAGAGTTCCAGTTCTATTATGAAACATCATTACCACTCCCACTAAAAAGGTAATTCACAAGCCAATATGATAGACTGCCTAGGAAAATAAGGAAGGAAGGAAATTCCTTTGTTAGTATCCTCTTACTCTTATTTGAGGGGAAGTGACAAAATGAATAAAAAGTAGTTGTTTACTGTTATTTTTTTCCAAAATAAAGAAATTAATAAAGATTCCCTTTTAAAAGCTGAGATTTTAAACACAGACTTTAAACACTTTAGTATTTGCTTTTCTGAATCTATTAGTCCTATTTATAATCCCAAAATATCACTAATATTTCCTATAAAACTAACCTCTATTTACCAAGAAGTGACTAGAAGGCTTTCAAAACATTTTTCCCCAGGTCTTCCTTTACATTTTTATTAAAAGCATGTTTTAGTGCAAATGGTGCTAACATTGAGAACATAAGATAGCTTAGCTACATTTGTTACAGAATTTCTGGCTGAGATAACCGAGGCCCTTCTCCATTTATTGAGCAATGATGATGAACGGGGTCTAGAGATAGAAACTCAAATGAGACATGACCACCATATACAGAAAGCTCAAAGCCTGGTGAAGGAAGCAGATATCTAAACTTTTACCTTCAATAGAAAGTAACATAACTATTAAGACTGGAAGAAAATATTGGTGGACGCAGACCACCTAAAAGGCCCATGTGCTATTTAAAATTGTCTTGCATGTGGTGCATAGTCACTATAAAATTTCAAGTATAGTTGATTTAATAATCCAATGTCAGCATGCTAATCAAAATGCTGCAACTTGTAGTTTAATTAAATTCAATCTCCTTAACTCCCAATTCTGGAGTCAGAAATAGGCACCATGCATTTGGAGGAAGGTGCTTACTTCCACCTTTGCTCCCCATCCTTTGCTTCCTTCCCTCCCCCCTTTCATGTGTCCGTCCATTAGGTCCCAGCATAGCCTTCACATTGCTCTCCACTGATCAAATGCCATCCATTCTTCCAAGCCCAGGTCATTGCGTATAGAGCCACCTGGAACTTTCTTAGGAAGATCAACAGCTACTCTGAATAGACTCCAGAAATTTAGCCAGGAGGTTGCCACTAAAAAGTTTGGTCCTTAAACCAGCAGCCGCATCTTCACCTAAAATTAATATTTAAAAACACTCTCATTTCTCCCACTCCTTCCAAGACCTACTTCATCAGAACCAACATTTTAAAAAGATGTCTATGTGATTCATATACAGAGTAATTTTTACGAAATTTACTAAATTAAGCCAGCAGTTACAAATCAGATAAGTAAGACCTCCCATTTGGAATTGAGATTTTGGGTGACCTGTCTCAACAACTCTCGGCATCATCTTTATGATGTGTTTACAATATCGAACAATGAATATTTAACTACAAAGGCTGCTAATTACTGTTCTCTTCATGACAGTATAATCCATTGCAATAAAAATAAATAGCTGCCAAGAATCAACTACCATCTCCCAAGTTCCTGAGCAGGGGAAGTGAAAAGTGACTGCCCAAACTCTTCACTAACCATCCCACCTGGAACCTGACTGACTGAGGACTCTCAGGAACCTTTCAGACAAGACACCAGCCAAGCCATCCTGTTGGGGTCACTCTCCAAGGACACAGAGCAGGATGGAAAGATTAGTAGAGCTGTGTAAGAGCCAGAGATGGGGTCCTGGGCCATGGGGTAGATGGAGAGAGAGCCTGGATTCAGGAGCAGTCAGGGGCTAGCAGGGAAGAGCAGCGCAAGATGTCAGGAGCACTTTGTCACCCCCAAATTCTGCTCTCCACACCTTGCTGATCCTCACCCATCTGATCAATTAAGCCTTGCAACTCCATTCTTGTAATTGTTCATCTTAGTCATGCTTGATCCTGGTCTTTCACACCCAAGCATACCCACCAACAAATCCTGTTGATTCTCCCTTCAGAATTTAGCGAGAAACCAATCGCTTCTCACTGCCTTCACTCTACCACCTGACTGCATCACCTTGTGTACCTAGCTAAGACTCTCTTAATAGCCTCACTGCTTTCACCTTCACCTCCCTTCTATTTGTTCTCAACACGATAGCTAGGGTAATTCTATAAAGTTAGATCTTGCCACTACTGTACTCAAAACTCCCAATGCCTTCCCATCTCACGCATAGCAAAAGCCAAAGCTCCTACAGTTCCCTGAAGGCATTCAACATAAAAAACAAACAAGCAGCCATGGCCTGTGTTTCTCAATGTTTAGAGCATAAACCCACATACTGAAGAGTCACAAGTTTGATTCCCAGTCAAGGGCATGTACCTGGGTTGTAGATTCCATGCTGGTCGGGGTATGTGCAGGTGGCAACCAATCTGTATCTCTCTGTGTTTCTCATCTTTCTCTCTCTCTCTCTCTCTCTCTCTCTCTCTCTCTCTCTCTCTCTCTCTATCTCTCTATCTCTCTATCTCTATCTCTATCTCTCTGTCCTGCCCTCCCTCCCTTCCAAAAACTCTCTCTAAGAATCAGTGGAAAAAAATATCCTCAGGTGAGGATTAACAAAAAACAAAACAACAACAATAACAACAACAAAAAGCAAAAAACAAACAACAGCAACAACAAAACACCAAAAAACTAACTGTAGCACATGGGCAAAACCATGAGCTAACGCCATGATTTTAAGAGGGGCATAATGACTCTGCACACATCTCTCCAGTCAAGGGGATCCTCAGAAGTACATATGTTGGCAATTATGTCACTGACTATATACTCTATGTCCTTTCAGGAAAGTCCAATATCAGACTCTTCCCCTTCTTCATGGTTTAGGGTTAATTCACTTCCATTACTAACCAAAATATTTGTTGGAGGGACATGTAAGTATCAGATCAAAACATTCAATGAATGAATGATTTATCAAAACTTTGATGGTTTTAAAGGAAAAGATTTCATATACCTTAGCAATTAAACCCAAAGCAGAAGCAAGAGGACATCATGATGTGTTATCACACTATTTTATTCAAATAATTACTGAGGAAGCTCATCTATATTTTGATTCCTTTCCCAGAGAACTAAACAGTAATTATGTTTCTGAGTTTGTCCATATTAATGGCATGGCTCTAAACAACTCAAATAACTGAAATATGAAGGAGTATTTAAAAAAAAAGTCTAATAAGGAAAACCACACAAGTTATGAAAACATTTTTATGATGTGTTTATCACATAGCACATTATACAGCATGGTGCTATATTTCACTAATTACTGCGTTACCATTGTTAATATGTAATTGCCACGAACAGGCAAAGACTACCGTGAATCACTCTCTCAGCCTGATCATTATTACCATTTAAACAAATTGTATTTCAGAAATGTTTTCATTAAGCTTCAGTGTTGTTTTGTTAAGCAATCTGGTGGATATACTACAGACTATTAATAAACCGAAGGACTAAAGATTTTAACTAAATTTTCAAAAGCTTATTATAATGATCTTGAGAGGAGATTCTATTCACAGACAAAATACTGGTCCCTAGATTTGTGCAAATGGAAAAAAAATTAGTAGCTTTTTTACTCAACGTCTGAAGGCATGGATATTTTCTCTCCATTGTACAAAACAGGTACAGAAGGTTGTGATTCCCTCCTACAAACACTAAATGGACATCACATCTCTTTAAGTCTCTGGAGAAGATTTGTGGCTCATTATGTCCGTTCACCTTCTGATCATATTTGACTTCTTTAACAAGAAGAACATTTCTGCATATTTTATACCTGAATTGTAAAATAAAGCAGACTAGAATTGCTCTTATTTTTCACATTTATTGAGAATAAATTAACTGCTATTTCTGTCTCCTTTCTAGAGTTGCTAGAAAAGTCAAATCAAGATTCTATTGAAACTCTTTGTAAACATCTGAGCAAGAATTAGCAGTGAACCAATCAGTCATCTACTGAATGCCTATTTCATGCCAGGTGGTGTAATATGTGTAAGACTAAAATAACAAGAAGCTCTGGAGCCTACCCAGTAAGAATCCACAATCCAGGGGGAAAGATAAAACATTACAATGTAGTAGGTTTTGATAGAGAAACATGGAAAGAGATCCACAGGAACATGGAGGAAGCAATACATGCAAATTGCATGACTGAAGCAATAATTGATTGATAAATAGTTCACATTCATATACCAACTACCATATGCCTTCACTGTTCTAAATGCTTGTCACATATTAATTTATTTAATCCTCATAACAACTCAATGAGGTGGATCCAATTATCATCTCCAGTTTAAAGTAAAGAAACCTAGACACAAAGAGGGTAAGTAACTTGTGCAAGGACACAAAGCAAGTAAACAGCAGAGCCTGGACTTGAGCCCAGGTAGTGTGACTGCAGAGTTCATGTTCCTAAGCATGATTCTGCGCAGCATCTGAGCAAAGGAATGAACACCCTCTGCCCAAGTCACTCAAGGAAAGCCTTTGAGGGGCTGACATTTGAGTTGGTTCTGAAGGATAAGAAGGGATTCCCCAAAGGAAGGAGATAAAGTAGGGCACTCCAGGCAGACAGAAAGGCCTGTACAAAGGTTTCTTTGAACAAAGAGGGAAAGTTGTAAGGGCTGAGCACATGGGGCAGGCAGGGAGGGAGGAGGGGGTGGTAGGAAATGAGGTGCCAAAGTAGGCATGGCCCAGATGGTAAGGAACCTCTGTGTCAGAACTATGGCTTATACTTGACCCTAAAACAAAAGAGGTGCCGCAGAAGATGGGGGTAAGGAAGGGATTCTTCCCATCATTCCCCCCATCTTCCATGAATTCCCCATTCCTAAAGAGAATGACTTTTGCTTGGTGCTCACAATGAATTCCTCCCAGACTTTCCCACCCCCATATTATAGCCCAAGGAGCTCACTGTTGGAACCACACTGAGATTGAGATCGTCTGGCCCAAGTTTCCACTGGACCACCAGCCCTGCACACATTGCTCTTTACACCATACCTGCACCTATCTTTTCATCTTCTCCTGCCAGCTCAAAAAGAAAAAATATACTTCCTCTTTCTTCTATCAGAGCTCTATATCCTGTGCTTTCTCATCCCCGGGTGCTGCCTTTATCTCAACCTTACCCCTTGGTCCATAATACCCTTTATCTCTCTGCTGGTAGCACAACAAGTTCCCTCTTTTCCTAAAAACCCTAATTCAATCCCAATCTCTCTAACCACCACTCCAGCTTCTCTTTCCTTTGATAGTCCAAGCTCCCTCTGTGAGTACCCTATACCCATTCACCTTATCTTCATAGCTTAGCCACCTACAAGCTGGCCTCTTTTAATTCACTGAAAATGCTTAAAGGGTTAAGAGCTTAGACCCATGATTTTGACTCTGGGATCCGCCAACATAAGCTAAATCATAAGCAGATTAATGAACGTCTACCAATCCTCAGCTTCCCTAGTTACAAAATGGTAATTGTATCTATTCCAAAGTTTTGCATGAAGAGTAAATGAACTAGTATATGTCAAACCCTTCTCATAGTACTTGACTCATAGTCAGAGCTCAGTAAATTTCGCTGTCAATATTGGCAATAATGCTAGAATTGTCATAGATTTCTTCCTTGATTCCTCCCTTTCCAGTATTCTCAGCAGGTCCTTCTGCCCTGGCTTAGTGATGCCATGCTTTACTGGTTCTCCTCTTAAATACCAATATTGCCTAAAAGACATTTTCTGAGCTAAAAGACATTTTCTCCTTTAACCTGAATCAAGGTCTCAGCAGCAGGATAGTAAACCACTCCCTCCTTGCCACTGACTGGACACACACAGCACAAAGCACCGGGAGGCCAATGATCGCACACGGCCAGATGGCAGTGGATACGGCTGGGGTGAGGGGACTGGGTGCCACCATCTTGTGGCTATGGGTGTGGCCATCTTTGTCTCAGAGTGATAGTTAATTTGCATATTACTCTTTTATTAGATAGGATTCAATAAATAATCTTTGCTGCCTTCGGTACATGTACTCCATTCATTTCCTAATGTAAAACATGTTTTTTTTTTCTCTCCTTACTTCATTTTTTCCTTTGTTCTCTTTCAAACCACACATTCTTCTCCCCTGGGTAGTCCCATACCCTTAAATATCTCATATATGATAATTCAGACATTTTTATGAATTTAAATATCTTGCCTCTAATCCTGCATATGATAACTCACACATTTCTCTATATGGCTCTGACCCTTTTCCCCTGAAGTCCAGAAACAACTATCCAATTTCTTACTCAACATCTACACTTGACTACCTAATAAACATGTCACACTTAAGACCAAAACAAAATCCATAACATCTGTCCCCTGATCCAGCCTGTGGTTCCACCTCTCTGGTCTTCTCCATATCAATGTATGGCACCACCATCTCCATCTCCAATAACACAGAGGTGCATTCAAACCATCAAGAAGAACAATGCTCCTCCCTCCACAATGTAGTTAAGATATGTCCTTCCCCCCCATCTCTACATGACCACACTAGTAGCAGCAGCCGCCCTGCTTCCTGACTGGCCTCTGCACACACCATCTCTCACATAGCACCCAGGAATCCTTCTTTAGATCCATCTCGTGTCCCTTCTCATTACACCAGCGTAAGTCCAAGAATATTCACAACCTCTTCTTTTTATAGATGAGAAAAATAATGTCCTGCAAATGAAGTGACTAGTTCAAGGTCATATAGCTAGGTATCAGCAGGAAGACTAGACGCTGATCTCTCTTCACCCATGCCAGGGCTTCAGTGCCCCCAACCTTGCCTTCAGAAAGCACTCCTTTAGGTGGCACTAATATTGCTACACTCTTTAGCAGCAATAGCTCCCTACATCTATTCAGTTTGGCTTGGCAAAGAAACAGCACAGAAGTTCAGGCCTGAGGTTGCTTAATCAACATTATCAGACCATGATCCTCTCTAGCACTAGCTCTGAGTGCTTAACAGTGAGGATAATAGAGTGCAATCTGCAGAATCCATTTATATTTTCATCGTGTCATCAGAAAACCAGAAGGCGCTGTTTATAGCCACAGATTGACAGACTCCACTAAAAAAAATCTAATTAAGAATACAGGCAATGCTCAAATACACCCTGGGAGCATTAAATCCTCTGATCCAGCCTTTGTGTGCTCTAGACACTGAAAATGGGTCAGTCCAGGAGCATGTGAGTGGGTTCAGCAGCAACTGTGGCTGCACATCCTCGAGCTGTTCTTGCCTTACAAAGAGCCCGAACAGATGCTACAGAGAGAGTCAAAGTGAGCTTCCACACAGCATAACGTGGTAGCGGCTGATGTGAGAGCAAAGAGAAAGAGAGTCCAGAAAGAACATGCTCGTGCAGTCGTTCTGGGTTCTGTGTGTTTTCTCCATTTCAAGGAGTAGGGACCTGCATCAGCCACAGCGTTCCTTTCACCTGGTTACCATGTAGCTCCACTAATTTGGGCAAATCAGTGTGCGTAACTGTCATCTGGCCCTCAGCACAGGGAGATGTAAGACCTTTGAATTAGACAAACCTGGAGCCAGATTTCAAGTCTGACACTCAGGGGCTGTGTGCCACTGGACAAATGGCGTCATTTCTCTGAGCCTGCACCTCATGTGTAAAAGGTGGTTGTAGGAGCCTGTTTTCTGAGGTCGTTAGAGGTTACAATCATGAGTGGAAAGACTTAGGAGGACATTGACTACTGATTGGAAGGTCTATTAGTGTTTTTTTTTTTTCTTTTCCCCAAGCTTCATGGTTATAATTTTTGCTCAAAAGAAAGGGAGTGTAGTTGAGGCAGGTTTGCCACTGCACTGATGGACCTGAGACTGAGGGTCTGGGTACAAAATTGTACAGGGAAGCCGATGTGATAACCTCCCACACACTGTCCCGGTGAAGTGAGACCATGAGAAAACACCTGTGCATATTCAGAATATGACACATTTTATGAGGAAATTGGCCTTAAAAATGCCAATGTCATGACAAAAAGTGGAGGGTTGCTATTCCAAAATAAGAGACTTAAGAGACATACAACCAATTGCCATGCACACTCCTTAGTAAAATCTTAATAGAACCTGTACCGATGATACTTCGGGCACAATTGCAGAATCTGAATACATACTGGTCATTTGATAATATCAAGGGCTTCAATTTATTAACAGTGACAATGACATGGTGGCTATGTAGGAGAATGTTCTTAAATTTTGCAGATGCACACCAAAATATTTAGAGGGAAAGGGGTCTGATGTCTGTAATTTATTTTGAAATGGTTGGAAATATGCCAGGGGTATGTGTGAATGTGTGCATGTGTGTTTGTGTAAGAAGTAAATATAGAAAATGTTAACAATTATTGAAACTAGACAGCAGGTATATGGGTTTCCTAGATTCAATTCCTTCCTACCTTCCTCCCTCTGTCCCTCCGTCCCTCCCTCCAACCCTCCCTCCCTTCCTTGCTTTCTTTTGAATGTTTCCAAATATTCGTAATAAAATGTTGTTGGGGGCTGGGGTGAAAGTTCTTCAGCTGCCCAGGGAAAGTGCTCAGGTTAACCTGTCCTATTCCAGCTCATTTATTTCTAGGAGCATTTGCTCATATTTGTTTTCACTGATGACAATCATTTATCAGTTCACTATCAGTCATTTCATTTATATTCAACCCATACTCCCAACTGCTCACCACACAGAAATGACACTTGCCAGCCATTGGATCAGCATGATGTTAGCACTGAGGATGGAAAGAAAGAGGGGCCAAGCCTTCCCAATTTGGGCCAAGAACTGGAACTAGAGGCTCTGCCAAGTACACACAGTCCAGTGACAGCTGTGGAGCTGTCTGAAGAACTGATCAATTTCACCATTTGATATTCTAATAACTGAATCATTTTTAGTTAAGAATCCAAAGTAACCACAAAACTGTTGTACTTCGTCAGGACTTGGCATTTAAAAAGGCATCGAAGTCAAGTTAGAAAGCCACTAGAATTCATCCAAACAAGTTATTAGATTCCCAAATGAAAACAAACCATGGTGAAATGCCATCATACAGGCAGGATGACCACATTCTACACAGCCTGGCCTTTAAAGAGTTGGTACGACTTGGGCAACACAACTATGAAGGCAAGCAAGAAAGTGAGCAACATAAACTGAGAGTGACTTTAAGAAGGAGGGAGGAGTTATGACAGGGCCCAGGCCGGGCTTCCTGAGTGGCGCAATCCTATTTCATGAGTTGGATCCACTTCTTGATCCAGTAATTCTAAGGCTGTTCACCTTAAATAAGGAACTAAGTTATGTATTGGTTTTCTGTGGTTTTCTGTAATTGTGTTATATTTTACAATTAAAATGATTTAAAGGGAGGGGTGGGAATATGTAGCTTAACCTCCATATTGGCTCAACCTCACGTTTTTTCTCTCCTTAGCCACTAAAGCCATTTCCATTTGTTTTAGTCAGAAAATACTCTGTAGTGAGAAAACACCACTGTTAAAAGATTTTTCATTCAAATGTAACAGAAATACACTTCCATCTAATAATATTCCTAAGGCCCACTGTTGAAATGGTGGCTGGGATCCACACGTGCCCACTGCTTAGTATATTTTAAAGCAAACATTTGGACATTGGACACAGGGGCCAACATGCTATTTGGCGTTGGAACATAAAAGGCATATCTCCTTCAAAGGGTTTGCCATTTAAATGACTCTAGGCAGGCACTTGGGATTGAGAATGGCCATTGTGCCCCTCACCCCCATCTTCCATCAATGGTTCCTTTGTTTGGATCACACAGTTGTCTAGCGACACCTTGTCAGGCTTGGTCAGAGGCCCAAAGTCAAGATAACTGGGTCTTAGTCACAGTTCTGCTAACAACCACGAGCTTCCAGCAAATCACTTCAC
The DNA here is from genome assembly GCA_004026665.1 of Murina feae. Taxonomy (NCBI): domain Eukaryota; kingdom Metazoa; phylum Chordata; class Mammalia; order Chiroptera; family Vespertilionidae; genus Murina; species Murina feae. Next base: position 11,295 of record PVJC01024954.1, on the reverse strand, counting down.
TCTCTCAGTCTCAGACAGCCCCACCCAAAGCTACTGACCCTCTGAGACCTCTTCCCCCATAGCCTTTCACCTTGACATTTTGGTGATAATAGGACAGCATCATTTATTAAACCTTAATCCACTCACACACGTCTCAGCTCCCCAGCGTGGTGGCTGGTTACACAGACTGTGCCCTGGACCAGGGCCCCCAGCTGAGGGGACAAGCTGTGGCTAAAGCCCCCTGAGCTCTCTTTGTCAAACCATTCACACTCTTCTGAAGGAAGAGTCCCATTTTCCTAGATCACACAGCTCCACTCTCTGCACCCACGCCCATAAGGCCCACCCTGAGATGTCATTTTGAGTTTACGCAAAGGTACTCAGTGGGTTATCAGAGGCCCTGATATAAGCACTGCCATTATCGCAGCTATCCCGAGAAACTGAAATACAGAGCATTAAGTGATTTGCCCAGTTTCATAGAGCTGGTGGGTGGCAGAGCCAGGACTCTAATCTGGACAATCTGCCTCCTGACCTATGTTTTTAACCAGCATGCTATGTGACCCAAAGATATCTGTGTCCCTGCTGACTTCCCCCTACCATCAGTTAAATTGCAAATAAAGACCTGACTTCCCACTGCCCGCGCCACCTTCTCTCTTCTATGTGCCTTTCCCTTAAACTATGGAATAAAAAAAAAACCTCCCAAATCTAGACATTTGTCAAAATGTCTGTACATTTATGATCAATTTACTCAATACCATGGGGGTGAAATAACAACAATTTTTGTGATGTCACTGGAATTTTAGCTTATTTTAAAAATCATCACAAATACCCAAAGAATCCAACTTAAAACAATCCTACACACAATTTGACCCTCTATGGAATGAAAAACAAATATCCACTAGTGGGGAGTGATGGGACAAGAAGAAAGGAAGACACGACACCTCATTAAGGCCATTAGGCAATTCTATAACAAAGCATTTCCCTATGTATCTTCCTCTGGTTCCTTAAACTCACAAGTAATGTGTTATGGCAGGAAATCTGTGCTTCTGTGATTAAGACTGAGGGTGGTCCTCCCAGCACCCTGGGATGCCATTCAACTCTGGGCCTCACTGACACTGCAGTGTGGTGGCTGCCTCCCTGCCCCCTACCCCCACCCCAGGAAGCAACACTATCTTTGCTTCTACTGGAGTGAATATGGCTCGGGTCTGTACTCAGCTCCCTCACCTCTTCCTATATAGTGTGCGCATCAGCAAGGTGTCCTGTCTTCCAGCTGTTACAAAGAACAGTGCAGCCCTGGACTACAGGGCAATTAAAGAAAAAACAGGCAGGCTAGTTGTTATAAACGTAATAGGTGAGAACCACATTAAACCAAAAACCAACAACCAACAACAGGACCTTCTGACCACACAGCATCTTGAAATAGTTTATGAATAAAAAGAAAGGGGAGAGGAAAAAAGGTGTAAAAGGTAGCTGTGTTATTGTTAGAATACATACTATGTTCTAATAGGTCCTTGGTCATATTTTTTAAACCCCTTATAATCAAGTCATGTTGAGAGATGGCTTAGAAACAAAGGTTCTGCTAAATGCTTAACTGTGTTTCTTACTGAGTGGGGGAGGGGAGCCCTGACGTGTATCATTTGCCAATGTCCCCGTGTGAAAACTCCCACTACAGGTGATTTCAAGTTCACCCAGATGTCACCAAACACAGAAGGAGGAGGAGATAGGAGATGCACGGTCCTCTCATCTGAGCCTCGTGAGCTGGCTCCAAAATACCACGGCGGACTCACAATGTGTACTGCATACATATGAGGTCCTCCAATAGCATCATGTCATTTCACTATAACATTGAGACTTGCCATAGGTACTTAAAACTTGTTTACGTCAAATAGCCTATGGCAAAATCTGTTCCACTATATGTTGTCTGCTTAGCGTGGCAGAACCTATAACAACATTAAGTGAGGACCTACTGTACATTATGAGGCTGATAGCTTAAATGTAGTGTTTCAAATGTATTACAACTTCTCAATATCCATGAGAATTTATCAAATAATCATTGAAAACAAAGCATGTATCTATGTCAACATTTAAATGCTTCTAAACTTCCATTTGCTCTTGTTCATACACAGTCAACATCTTACAGAAATACATTCCATGGTCAAGTAAGTTTGGAGAATGCTGTGTGTGGTTTGTTTTTTTAAAAATCATGATGTGTTTTTGTTTTTCAACTTTGAGCTACTCAGAGCTACTCTGATGCTATAACCTGTTATGCTTTCAGATAGCGTTTGCCAGTTTCCTGGCTAAGGAAGCAAAAGGTCTCTACTAAATTCCTGAAAATTGGAGCAATAACAATAGTCAAAAGAATAGGCTTGTCTCAAGCTTTGAAAAATCAAATCTAAAAACCTTACTTTTGTCCTGCCGAAGTAAGTATTTTCTAGCTGTGGAATATGCTCGGATTCTCAAAGTCTTAAATTTGAAAACATAGTTATTTCTTCCTCCTCCCCTTATAGGAGAGCCAAGAATTATATACAGCAAAGCGAATAACTGTCCGCAATCCATCCTAGTGTGCTTAGAAACAAAGGTTCTGAAAATGAAAGTTTAGAAGCATTTAAATGTTGACCTAGATATATGCTTTGTTTTCAATGATTATTTGGTAAATTCTCATGGATATTTAGACGTTGTAATACATTTGAAACACTGCGTTTAAGCTATCAGCCTCATAATGTACAGTAGGTCCTCGCTTAACATTCTTATAGGTTCTGCCTTGCTAAGCAAGAAACATATAGTGGAACTGATTTTACCATAGGCTATTTGACGTGATATAATTTTAACTAAATAAGTTTTAGGCAATTAACCAGGCTATAATAACCTTCTAGAGAAAAGGTTATAAGAAAAACACAGCCCACTTCCAACATAAGGACAGAAACTACCCAAATGAGGGTGTTGCCCACACTGCTCAGGAGGTGCTAAGTACACAGAACTAGCAAGAGCAGACCAGTTGCTGCCTCACCACTGATTGCCACAGAGAGCTGTTGTTTGCAAAAGGAAGAGCAGAGGACTAAGGCTATTTGCAACAATCAACAGCTCTGTTCTTTCTCTTTATTTAATTGCTAGGACACCTGCTGCCTCAGTCTCTTTAGCCTCATCCATTATGCAACATGTTGGTGGTGAAGGGCAGCACCAAGGGATAGGCCATTGCACACAATGACAAACAAACCTTAGGAAAGACAAAGGCGCAGACCCAGCATCTCAAAGAAAACGCAGCAAATAATCCATGCATTTCCTCTTCCCACTTCAGGGATCACAGGTCCTTCAAAGATTCACTCCCACCCAAATTCATGGAGTCGCCATTATACAGCATCGAGAGGAGTGAAAAGGCAAAGACAATGCTTGTTCTTCCCATGATGTCCTTATGGGATTTAATTATGATTTCGTGGGGATTCCCTCCACATTTATCTCCTGGCCCAACCCAGAGAGGAACTTCCCAGAGTGTCCCATAGCATCCTAGTTCCACAGAATGCTGAGATGTGATGTGGAAAAAGTCTCCATAGTCAAGTAGGTTTTGAGAATGCTGTTTTTCTTTTAAAATATGGTGTTTGGTGTGGTTTTTTTTCAACTTTGAGCTTCTCAGAGCCAATAATATGCCAATGCGCATTGAAGTCCTCCAGTGAGGGATAAAATAGTGTTTCCCAGTGGTTCTGAGCAAAACGTCCTTTTGAGAAAAGTCTCTGATGGGTGGGACCAGTGTTCAGAGAACATGCACTAGGAAACTGGCATTCTGCAGAGTTGGTTAACTCATAGCCTGGGGGACTAACAGGCCTCCTGCGTGTTCTTTGGCCTTTACTGTATTGGATCACCTGGTACTTCCAATAATTGTAATAAGCTGCCCTAATTTAAAAAAACAAAAGAGCTAATATTTAAACAACAAAAAAGCTTTTTATTGCTTCTCTTGAAAAAAAAAAAAAAAAGAGTGGGCTAATGGTGCTCATTGTGCCCACAGACTTGACATCTCTGTGCAGAATAGTTTAAACCATAAAGAAAATTTTAAAAACACTATATAAGACATCCTGTTTGTAGTAGAATTAAGGAAATAAAAATTACAAATGCACATACTGTGTATAAATGTTCAGAGAAGTGAAATAAGGCAAGTGAGAGCGGATATTAATGAATTCTTCTGAACAGCTGGGAGGGTGTGATTGAAAGGGAGAAAGGAGGGATGTGTGCAGAGTTAAAGGAAATTCCAAGACACAAGCACAGGCTGAAATTAATGTCATAAAAATAGATCACAGGGAGAGAACCAAGATGGTGGCATAGGTAAACACCTGTACTTGCTGCCTCCCATAACAACATCAAAATTACAACTAAAATACATAACAACTATCATCCAGAACTATGGGAAAGCTGGCTGAGTGGGAGTACTACAGCTAGAGAGGTAAAGAAGGAAGCTCATTGAGACTGGTAGGAGGTGCAGAAGTGCAGAATGGGCTTGACACCCTGGTGTGCCGCTTTTTTATCAGAAGGGATACAAGCTCCCGATTGTTCTGAGCTCCAATACTGAGTGAGACTCTGGGGGACCCAGATACATATGAGGAGAAACTGGACTGTCTGGCATCGAGGCAGGAATGCAGGAGTGGCTTTCTTCTAGACAAAGGTGCTCACAATGGTCATTGTTCCTGTGCTGGGACCTCTCCGGTGCAGGGCTGACTGGCAGCCTTTGCTGTTGGCTCCACTTTGGAGATTCCTGAGACCCTGCCCTACCCAATTTACAACCCCACCCAAGCTGTATGCAGCAGCTTTTGCATATGAATGGCCTGACCTTTCTCAGCTTAAAACATATCAAACAAGCTGAAGCTGGGTCAGGGAGCCCCAAAGATATCAAAAGAAGATCCAAGGGCAGCACCAGCAGCAGCCTGTCTTGCTTCACAGCTGGGTCTCATCTGGGAGCTTCCAAACACCATACAAAGAGGAGGAATCTACAGATCTCTCTGTAGCTCTTGTGGGTGGTCCCAGGCAGTAGCTAACTTTGCACCTTCTTGGAGATCCAAGAGCCAGTATACCCAGTGGTCAGAATGAGACCATCCAGATTATAACTCTTCACATCCATAAGCGACACACTCAAGGGGCAGACTCAGTGAGCACCAATGCCCCACTGAAGCAAGTCCTGCCCCATAAGGATGTCTCTTGTACAGAAGGTCCTCATAGCCAATTGGCCCGGAGGACAATTCCCCACAGTGATACCAACAGCAGTCAAGGCTCAATTACAACAAGACTGTGCACACAGCCCACGAAGGGGTGCACCATGAGTGTGTCCACCTCAGGTGATTGGGGAGCCTGAGCCACTGGGCACTATAGGACACCTACTGCACAAGGCCACTCTATCAACTTAAGGAAATTTATTAGCTTCCCAATACATAGAAACAAACACAGGAAAGCAGCCAAAATGCAGAGACAAAGAAACATGTCACAAGTGAAAGAAATGGGAGAAAGCAAACTACTGGATATAGAGTTCAAAGCCACAGTTATAAGGTTACTCAAGAATCTCCTAGAAACCTCCAAGGAACTTAGTGAGGCCTTCAAGAATCTTAGTGAGAATGCCAAAAAAAATGAAAAAGGACCAGTCAAAAATTAAGCATGCACTGACTGAAATAAAGAATAATATACAGAGATCCAACAGCAGACTAGAGGATCCCAAGAATCAAGTCAAAGATTTGAAATATGAGGAAGCAAAAAACACTCAACCAGAAGAGCAAAAAGAAAAAAGAATCCAAAAATATGAAGATAGTGTAAGAAGTCTCTGGGACAACTTCAAGCATACCAACATTCAAATTATGGGGGTGCCAGAAGAAGAGAGAGAGCAAGATATTAAAAACCTATTTGAAGAAATAATGATAGAATACTTCCCCTACCTTGTGAAAGAAATAGACTTACAAGTCCAGGAAGCACAGAGAATCCCAAACAAGAGGAATCAAAAGAGGACCACACCAAGACACATCATAATTAAAATGCCAAGGGCAAAAGACAAAGAGAGAATCTTAAAAGGAGCAAAAGAAAAACCGTTAGTTACCTACAAGGGAGTACCCATACGACTGTCAGCTGATTTCTCAACAGAAATGCAGGCCAGAAGGGAATGGCAAGAAATATTCAAAGTGATGAATAGCAAGAACCTACAACCAAGATTAGTCTACTCAGCAAAGCTATCATTTAGAATTAAAGGTCATGTAAAGAGCTTCACAGACAAGAAAAAGCTAAAGGAGTTCATCACAACCAAACCAGTATTATATGAAATGCTGAAGGGTATTCTTTAAGAAGAGGAAGAAGAAGAAAAAGGTAAAGATAAAAAATTATGAACAGCAAAGTGACAACAAATACATATCTATAAACAAGTGAATCTAAAAATCAAATAAATAAAAAATCTGATGAACAGAATAAACTGGTGAATATAATAGACTCAGGAGCATGGAAATAAATGGAACAGACTGACAATTTTCTGGGGGAAGGGGATGTGAGGGGAGTGCGAGAAGAAATTGGACAAAGATCTTACATGCACATATGCAGTACCTATGGACACGGACAGTGGGGTGGCAAGGGCCTGGGGTGGGATGGGAACCAGGTGGAGGGGAGCTATAGGGGGAAAAAAGAGGGAACATCTGTAATAATCTGAACAATAAAGATTTTTAAAAAATAGATCACAGGCTGCTTTGAAATACAGACACAAAACGCATGTTCATTTAAATGTGCTATTTAATTGAGGAACATAACAGTCAGGAATTTTAATCATTAAGTAGCTCTGAGCCACAGACAGAGTCCAATCAAACCACTTAGCTATTATATACAACCTCTGAAAGGATAAACACTAGATATTTCTTAGCTATATGACTAAGTAATTCCCAAAACAATTTCCATCAAATGCCAGGTGCAAAAGCAATTACATCAAAATCCTCACCAGTTCCACAGACCTATAATAGCAGGGCCTCCAAGAACCAGCGAACTAGTTTGTAAATAATGCTGGAACCTCGGAGATCCTATTACTAAGAAGCAGAAATAGATTTTCAAGTGCTCACTTTGAAATATTAAGCATCCAGATATGTCCACCATCCTAGAATATTTATTAAAAACCAATCCAAAGTGAGTCAGCTTCTAAAATAAAGCTCCATTTTGCCTGAAGTCACGATGCATAATCTTTCCTTAATGTGATTAGCACATGCTCAGAAACAAAAAATAAATAAAATTATTTTCTTATTCAGAGGTCACATCTATGATAGGAGCTCAAAACACGTTTCTTAACCTGAGTTAAGACTGAACTCTTGCTGTTCTATAATTTCTGGTATTTTTCACATAATGACTCTTGCAAGATTTATACTAACAACTCAAAGCCCCAATATTCAGACTTGATTACTCTTCTGTCTATAGTCTCAAAAGAATGCCTTATTTGAAAAGCTTGGCATCCTTAGACACAAAAAAAGATCACTCTCTAAAATTATTGGTGCCAGAATCTCCCCTAATCTTAGTACTGTTTTTTCTACCTCAAAGCAAGAACTGTCTCTTTTTCTTTCTGAGCAAATCCTTATAACTCTGGCCCTTGTTCCTGCTTCCTCTTTCTCTGCTCTCCTCCCTTCTCTCTGCTTTGCACTGCTGACCAAGCGAGGCGATCCTCACAATACTTCTTTGCATATGGCAGTCCTGATTCAAATATTTTTTAAAATATATTTTATTTATTTTTTTACAGAGAGGAAGGGAGAGGGGCAGAGAGTTAGCAACATCGATCAGTTGCCTCCTGCACACATCCTACTGGGGATGTGCCCACAACCAAGGTACATGCCCTTGACTGGAATCGAACCTGGGACCCTTGAGTCCGCAGGCCGACGGTCTAGCCACTGAGCCAAACCGGTTAGGGCCTGATTCAAATATTTTAAAAAGTTTCCTCCTGCCTTGAGCTCAAGCCCTAACTCCTTAGATGCTGATCAAGGAATCTGCTATGGGTCTATTCTTTTTGTGAATTCACCACATACACCCATGCATCTTTGCATGCGTTCACACCACTTACCATATCTGGAATACCTTCAGTCTTTATTTATGTCCAACCCCATGTTCACATCTCAAGATTCCCCAAAGCACCCACTAGCCTCTATATGCCTTAGTAAGCCAATTTCTCTCCAACTCCCAAAGCACTTATTGACTTTTATACATGAAATAAACAGAAGATCTGGACTTAAATCATACTTTCACCACTAACTAGCTATGTAGCTCATGGCTTACCTATAAAATAGGGAAAATAATAGCACTGATCTTAGGTAGGAATAAAATGAGATTATGTATATGACAGCACATGAAACTAGTTAATATAATTTACCTTGAATTACCATTAATATTGGTTTTATCTCTGTATCCCTGAGTAGATTCATTCATTCAACAGTTATTTTCAGAGTACATATTCTGTTCTAGACACCAAGGATGTGGTCCCTGAATTTGTGGCATTGTTTAGTAGACAAGGCCAAAAACAAACAAAATAACATATAACATAAGCTAGTGATGAGTGAGTGCTATGAACAAAAATAAAGCAAAACAAGAAGATTAAAGGGGCAAAGAATGGATTGCTATTTGAGATATTTTCGATTGAAAGGCTTGTCCAAGGAGTTGACACATAGTCAAATCTGAATGAAAAAGATGGTGAGTGATACTCATTTCTGTGGGAAAGCATTTCAGGCAGAGAAATGCAAGCTCAAGATCCACAGGTGTGTGTGAGCATGGAATGTCTGATAAAGAAAAGGCAAGTATAGCTGAAATGAAGCCAGTAAGAGTTGCAGGATGACACGATGAGGGCAGAGAGGCAACTAACAGATTTATAGGCAATAATCAGGACCTTGGAATCTACTCTCAGTGCTGTTCAAAGCCACTGAAAAGAGTTTTGAGCCTGGAGATGACATAATTTGATTAACATTTTAAAATATTATTCTGACCATTGTATAAAGAATTGACCGTGGGAAAGACTGGGAACAGGAAGACCAGTGAGGACACAACTGCATATTCTAAGTGAGAAAGATGGTAACCTGGACTAGGCTGGCAGTTGAGGGGATGATTAGAAGTGATCAGATCCTATGTTTATTTTGAAGGTGGAAGCTAAATGGTTTGCTGATAGACTAACCAAATGTGAGGTAACAGTAAAGAAAAAGAGTTGGGAATGTTGGTATGTTTTGACCTTGAGCAACAGGGTACATGGTAATATAGCTATTAAGATAAGGAAGACTTGAATAGAAGCAACTGTGGGAGAGAAAATCAAGCGTTGTATTTTGTTCTTACTAATGTTAGATGACTATGTGGTGTCCTGGGGAGACAGTTAGATACACTAGAGCTCAAAGGAAAGGAAAGAGCTAAAGATACATATTTTTGTGTGGACCACACAATAAAATCACCCATGGAGTATGTAAGATAATAGGCCTACAGACTGAATCCTGGGGCAGCCAACAATTAAAAGTCCAGCAAAGGAGAACAAGAAAAAAGTCTGATGAGTTAGGAGGCCAGTTATAAGATGAGAAGGTTATGGAAGCCATGGAAGAAAAAATATTGGAAGAGGGAAGGAGTGGTTGATAGTTTAATAATGTTAACATGTTATATAGGATGAGAACTGTGAATTGTACTGTCTGTTGGATTTGGCCAATGAAGGGCACAGGTAACCTTGACATGAGGATACAAGTACACTGGTGTGGATAAAGGAGGGAAAGCATAGTCAACCCTTTGAAAGAGTAGATATGGAGAAGTAGGCAGAGGTAAATGTACAGTTTGAAAGGGGCACATGATAAAGGAATGACCCACTAAAAAATGCAAAGTCAAAAAATCTAGAAAAGAGAGGGGTGACCATTGAGAGAGCAAAGAGTAAATCTTTGAATACATGAGGGGATGTACATCACAAGGGTGAGGTCTGGCCTTAGAGAGAGACAATTTACTATAAAGGGTGGCAGGCAGAGTAAATGGGTACAGATGTAGGGTAGATACAAGCTTTAGTGGTGGGAAGATTAGCAGTTCTCTTAGATTGCATTTTAGAAACCATCAGTTGAGGATGAGAAAAGAAGAATGATGTTGGAGGTCAAGAAAGAAAAATGTGAAGAGGGGGAAAGTGAACTAATACATGGGTGGTGAATAAGTGATGGTCCACTCCTCTCTCATTGTCCTCTCTGGCTCTCCTTCAAGAACCTTTACAGCCCTGGCTGGGTAGCTCAGTTGGTTGGGCATTGTCCTGTGCATCAAAAGGTTGCTGGTTTGATTCCCAGTCAGGGCCCAGACTCCAGCTGTGGGCTCTGTCCCCGGTGGGGGATGTGCAGGAGGAAGGTGATCAATATTTCACCCTAGCATTTAAATATCTCTCTCTCTCTCTCTCTCTCTCTCTCTCTCTCTCTCTCTCTCTATCCTTTTCTCTCTCTCTAAATCAATTTTTAAAAGTCTTAAATGAAAAAAAGAACCTCTACAACTTTGCAGTTGGTATCCGTCAGCACAAAATCCTAGGACTTGTGCTTAAAGAAGAGCCTAATTTCTTTGAGAATTTCAAAACCTGAAAGCCTGAAGAAACTCAAAGCCGGGAGATTTTGTGCAAGTTTTTCAAAACTAGCAATAATATTATGCTGAAAAAGGATAATAAAACTGACAGGAAAGTTTTTCTGAAATACGGGTAGCCAGCACTTTGGACACTATGAAAAATGCCAAGGATGGCAAGCACGGCCTACAGCCTGCGCTTAGGGTCACCTTCATCTCTCATTTTGACAAGTACCTGGGAGTCATTGATGAATGGAACATTTCAGGGAAACAACACTTCAAAGACTTGGGAAATCTATACTGACTTAGAGGAGGCAGAAAATAGACCACTATGGTCTGATTTTTGCGCTGTGACCACACTTGTCCATTCTGGAGTCATATAAAGGATCCTATTTCCCCTGATGAAGAAGCAAGATTAACATAGGTGCATGAGTGTCAGTCAGTGAAAGGAGGTTGGATTCATATCAGCTGCTTGGCTGGGAGGATGGGGATGTAAAACTATCAATGTCCAGCTACCAAAGAGGTATAGCTTACTAACTTCCACCTCCTGAGAGGTTTTATGGTCTTAAGCCCAATGGATTCAGAAGATGACCCTGTGACATTCTTACAAATGTCATGGTGAAAGCTGCCCATTTGACCATAATTAAGTGGAGCCACGATGACAACTGCTCTGCTGAGTGTTTTGGGAAGAAGGGTTTGAAGATCACTAAGATAAACACCTTGCCTGGATTTCATAGGATAAAGTGACAGCTTTGTAGCTTCTTAAAAATAAGAGTCTCTCCACAAGTGAGCTTCGTG
>PVJC01024953.1:0-25131 GCA_004026665.1 Murina feae | reverse complement strand
CAGTGATGTGCTGTTACCCAATCCCCCTGCAGAGGCCACTTTCCTTCCGGGAAGAATAAACCAAATAGCAGAACCGAGCTTGCCTCTCACCTCCCCAGAGTGCTGCACCTCAACACCTGCCCGCCGCAGTCGCCTTCCATCGCGCAGAGCCTGTCAGCGAGCGCGCCCCGCAGCTCAGCGATGCCTGTCAATCCAGCTCTGGGAGAGACGGCTTGGTTTGCTCCCTGACGGCCTGGAATCTTCTGTCGCCCCAGAGAGGCAGCCGTGTACAGGGGGAATGGATTGCATCGAGCCCCCCCTTAGAAAGTGCAAACCATCACGGCACCCGTTTTCCCCCATAACTTCTGGATGATTTTGTTTTCTGTGGGGGTTTGTGTCACCGATAGGAAGTGCATGCCCTTGTGAAATAGTCATCGAGCCACAAGGGAGGAGCTGGCGGACTGCTAGTCGGTTCCTTCTTTTGGGGAGAGGGGGGCCCCGAGAGGGGAATAGGCTCATCCCAGGCGCCGCTCTGACCCGTCACGGGTGGGGTGAGATTCTGGCTCCGAACTCCCAGCCGCATGCTCTTCTGTCCACAACACACCAATTAATTCGTGGCAACCCAGACTGGGCGCACGGTCAGATGCTGACCAGTGAATCTGATTCCCACATCAGATTCCCCGCCTCTCCCCTCCCGCTCCTGCGTGAATGTAAGTGAGGACCACGCAGAGGAGTCCAGGCTGTGGCTCTTGACTTCCCACAGCCACGGGCAGATCTGAATTCCAATGCCCCCAAGAGAAAGGCCCACGCAGCCGTGTGGGAGGCAGGTGTGGAGCGGGCAGGCCCGAGGGCGAGTGATGGCTGTGCCACTCGTGAGGTTGCTTATTGTGAGCCTCAGTTTCCTCTGTGTGAAATGGGCTGGCAGTAGCTGGCACCTGGCCACGGAGAGTTATGAGGACTGCAGGAGACGGCACAGGTGCCCAGGCCCTGAGGGCACTCTGTAAGCGGGCAGTTTTGTTATTTTCCATGGCCAGGATCCCAAGATTCCGTCCAACTTGCATTCCTCAAGACAACCTTCTTATTCCCACCAGTTGGCTTTGAGTAGCTGCTACAGATCTGAACTTCTAAAACCAAACTGTGATGACGCCCATCCACCCACGTGCTTCCTCTTCCCCCTTCCTGTTCTCGTCCAAGAGTACGGTCACCCGCCCCGTCTCAAGTGCCCCGGAAGAGACAGGTGCGCCCTGGCGACCAGTGAACAACCCGTTCTCCAGCTCTCATGAGGGTTCCTGGGCAAGCGGCCTACTCTCCAAGCCTCAGTTCCCTCCTTTGTGAAGCGTAAGTGCCTACTCCTCCAGGTAATGGAGACTGGTGGAAACGGACTCTCGCTCGTGGAAGAGATTGCGATAGAGTTATTACAGATAGAGTAATGATCGATTCTTCTAGAATCAGACCAGTGGTCCTCAGCTGCTCCCCCGGGAACACCTGCCTGCATCTGAAGATTTTATTACAACTGCGGGGGGGGGGCACTGGCATCTAGTGGGTAAAGCCGGGGATGCCGCCCAGTGTCCTACCACCCCCAGGACGGCCCTCAGACAGGGAATCATCTGACCCAAATGTCAGTGGTGCCGAAGCTGAGAAGGCCTGAACCAGAAAAAACAAACACGTGGAGAATTCATTGCCAGTCCACCAGGGCCCAGGGGCTCCTGAAAACCTAATGCAAAGATTGCAGAAATGAGACATTTAGTTCCACCGCTTCTCTATTCATTGTTTGCTTCTGACCCCCTCTCCCCCCCACCACACTTAATGGCTGTTTTAAACCTTCCTCCCCTTTTGAATCCATTTCCTCGCCCTTGGTTATGGCTTCCGTAAGTCTGCTGGCTTTCGTGTAGGGCTTGTCTCCAGCCTCACCCACGTTGTAGTTTTAAAAAAAAAAAAAAAAAAAAGCATGTCCAGCAATCCACAGAGCAGCGGTTCTCAACACAACAGCAGCAACACTACAGCTATGAAGGAGCAGCACAAATAATGTTCTGGTTGGGGGTCACCACATGAGGATCTGTATTTAAAGGGCCAGAAGGTTGACAAGCACTGCCATAGAGTGTGGCTCAGGAACGCACTGGAGAACCTTCCAGCACCGGGCTGGCTGGTGGAGCAATCTGGCTGGCACACGAGCCTCGTTTCCCCGGCCCAGCACCCTGAGGAATTACGCTCTGGTGGCCAGGGCCCCGCCGAAGCCGGACGTGTCACCGTGGCACGAAGCACAGCTTTTCCGGGAAGCAAATGAGTGCCTTTCATCAAGGAAACAGCTGTATCCCCCCCATAGGGTAAAGGCACGCTCATTTCAAGGCGCTTCGGTCAAGAAACTGACCGAGGTGGGTCAACGGGCAGGAAGGTCAGCAGGAGCAGCGCACCGCGGGGAGGACGGCCCCCGGGAGCATCGAGGAAGCACAGGATGAGCCCGCGGAGGTGTTGCTGAGCTTTTCTGTGGACCAGACAACGGGAGACCAGTGAACCCGAGCGGCAGGGCGAGTGCCTTTGCAGGTCAGATCGTTTGTGTTTGCCCCGAAGAGGGAGAGGAGGCTCGAAGCGTTCATTGCTGGGTAGGGCGGCCGTGAGAGGCTGCCCGCTCGCTGCCAGGGGCCGGCCACGCGCAGCCACCAGCGCAGCGGAGAGAGAGCCACACAGAGACGGGGCTCCCCAACCCACGCAGGCAGGGGAGCTCACGCCGTGACACTGCAGCGCAGAGAATGAGAGGGCCCTGGCAGCTCTGCTGGTCAACGTCACCGAACGCCCTGTTCTAGGCCCTCTGCCACATTAAACTGCCATCCTCGTGCCCCCGGATGTGGGATTGCATCCTGGTCCCCTCTGTCTCCCGAAGGATCACGAAGGATGGAGCATTGGCTGCTTGTTCATTTATTTAGGTCGGCAGGTGTCGGGAGCCCCTGGGTCAGTGAGCAAGGTCCTGGTGGGAACGCAAGAGGCTTAAGAATCGTTTCCCATAAAGTCTGTGGGCTGGTCAAGGCGCAACCGGCTTCACACAGTAAAACCAATAATCAAAGTGATTACAGGTGGAGGAGAGGGGATGAGAGGTGAGAGTCACGGAGAGGAGCACCGGGCTGGGCGGTGGGACCGGTTGGCCCTGTGGGTGGACAGGAGACGGAGGGCACCGGGGCGGGCTGGCCTGGGCACGGGCACAGCATCTCACACGGGCGAGGTGTTTTCCGGGAGAACACCCGGATTCTGTGAGCACTGTGGCTAGGATTCTGTGAGCACTGTGAGGGCCTGGCGGGAGATGCGCACACCACTCACTATGGGAGTCAGCAGGCCCTTTTGAGCACCTACTGTGTCCCAGGCACAGAACTAGGCACCGAGGCTACGGGAGAAGCCAGCTGGATGTAGGCTTTGCCTGCGAAAGGACTCACAATCGCGTAGAAACTGGCATAAGAACAGAGCAAAGTAGCCCAGATGAGGTGGCCGCTGTCTGCCCGGGACCCATGCTCACCGGCAGGTCTCAGATCAGAGGGCTGCGGAGACTGACACAGAGACGGGGAGTGAGTGAGCACAGGGGCTGGCGGGGTGGGCAGAGGGGGAGCCAGGTCTCGTAAGGCCTGAAGCTGAGAGACCAGAGACATTGACCGCGGTCCTGGGGCCAATGCTTCCCCCCCTGCCCTGACTGACACCGACGGGACCTCAAGCCCACAGGACGTGACGCTGCAGTGTGACCAGGCCATTGCCAAGGCCCCCTATGCTGGGCGGGGCGCGCTCACTGGCTCCCAGCCTCCTACCAGGCCGCATGTTTTAGGGCCCCATGGAGAGATGTGCGTGATGGGTCAGGGTGGCTGTGATTTGCTTACTTTTTAAAGGAAGACCGCCCTAACCAGTTTGGCTCAGTGGATAGAGTGTCGGCCTGCAGACTGAAGGGTCCCAGGTTCAATTCGGTCAAGGGCATGTACCTTGGTTGCAGGCACATCCCCAGTAGGAGGTGTGCAGG
Organism: Murina feae; assembly: GCA_004026665.1. NCBI lineage: Eukaryota > Metazoa > Chordata > Mammalia > Chiroptera > Vespertilionidae > Murina > Murina feae. The sequence goes on along the minus strand of PVJC01024953.1, from coordinate 21,161 downwards.
AGGCAGCTGATCGATGTTTCTAACTATCTAACCCTTCCTCTCTGTAAAAAATCAATAAAAAATATTAAAAATAAATAAATAAAGGAAGACCAGTCCCCAGTCCGTCAGGCTCTGAGTTGTCACCAGGTCATTAGAGGGAGCCTGCTGGCACACTTCCTGGGGTGGGGGCCCCCAGGGCACACTGGGCTTCTCTTAAGTGCAGAGGTGTAAGCGAGTCTCTCCGGCTCTCCCCTTCTGAAGGAGAGCGTCTGCCTGGCGTCTGAGGAATCATCTCTCTCAGGTAGAGGCTTATTTTCTCGAGGCGGATCCTCCCAGGCCGCCTGGCAGGTGCTCATGGGCCTGGCTTCTCCGGGGTGGGGGTGGGGCAGGACGCTGGGTTTCCCAGGAGCTCTGGCTGAGGACCCCTGTGGCCAGCTGACACCCAGCTCCAGCGGACAGCTGCCCTTTGTGGAGCCCCTGTGTGCCTGGCCCTTTGTAGTCATCATCCCCCTGAAGTCTGCAGCAATCCTGGGAGACGGGACTAGCGTCATTCCCATTTTACAGATGTGTAAGCTGAGGCTGAGAGAGGTTACACAAGTCACCCGGCTAACTCGGGGAGGAGCCAGGCTTCTAGCCCGCTCGTTCCCCACAGCCCGAGGCCATAGCCGCAGTGTGAGTCAAAAGAACTCTGTGACACCAGGGCCCTGACTCACAGACATGCTCTCAGCTCTGCAGGGTCCATGTTCTGAGCTCAGAAAGGCTCAGCAACCTGCTCAAAAGTCACACAGAGGGGAGATGGCATCTCAGTCCTGACTGACTGGGCCACACTGTCTGTTGCCTCAAAGGGTCCCTGATCCTGACAGGAGAGAGGAATCCAGTTCAACTCCATCCCTGTAAGCACCCACTTCATCACAGGTGCACATGCTGTTCTCATGGAGCCTACAGCCTACCTGGGCGCGTACACACCGCACATGCACAGGCACCACGCGTACACACACATGCATGGTGCACGCACACACACCACATGCACAGGCACCACGCACACCCACACCTGCAGATGTGGTCCGCACGAGGCTGGAGCAATAGGGTCAGGCTGTGGCTCAGACATGCTGGAGAGTTAGAGGCCTGAGGAACCGGCCGTGGCCAGAAAAGCCCGGGGAGCTGCTGGCAGGCCAGGCAGGACTCAGCCTGCGGAGACGGAGACGATGGAGGTCCTGAGAGAGGTCCTCTCAGACGCAGAGGCGGCGCCGCGGCCAGGGAGGCACCGAGGGAGCTGGAGGAGCCTGATGGAGGGAGGCATCAGGTAGGGGCGGCTCACGGAGCCCGCGCTACGTTTTAAGAGGAGACAAGACGCAACGAGAGAAGGAGCTCGGACGCCGTTTCCCACGGCGGGCTGGGAGTTGAGGCTGTTCAAAACGTGTGCCTCTGCGGGCGGGGAGCCAGGATGGCTGGGGGCGACACTGCCACCCAGGCTGACCAGGGCGGCTTCGGCCTTTCAAAGGGAAGGGGTCCCTCCTCCTGTCCCTCCCCCACCCCACGGCGCCCCACCTCCCTAATCAGTGAGAGCAAATTGTTATCAGATTAGCGCCAGCGCTGAAAAGCACAGCCCGCACCCTCGCAGTTAGTTAGCATTTAGATGGCCTGGGCCGGCCCACACAGCAGGCTTCAAAGCCGCTCGGGGATTAATTTCTTTAACCAACAGGCCTGATCTGGCCCAACTCATCGCCCTGCCTGTCAGTGTGGCCGGGAGATGCGATGGGAGATTATCGCGTTTAGGCCGTGCCCGCTTTCTGCCGAGAGCAGCGCCGCTGAATGGCGCATTCTCCCGCAGCCCCATCAATACTCAGCGGCCTGAGGTTCTAATTCTGCTTCATTTAAACTTCATCAACTTTTCCAATCAAGTGGAAGGATCTGAGATGGGCTCCGTGAGCAGAAAGGCCGCTTCCCTTTGTCACATAATTTATTCTGTTTTCTCCTTTCTACCCCCCCCCCCGCCCCTGCTTTCTCTCGCCCGCCTCGAGCTGCGCCCCCACCAGGCCCCCCTCCTTATCCCAATGCTGGAAATGAGATTACAGTATTTAAATGACTATGATAATCAATCTGGGGACCTGGAGCTGAGACTGAGGTTAATTCTTCTTAGCAGAACAAAGGCGCGAGGTGCCTCGGGGATGGGAAGGTGCCGCCTGGGCTCCCTGGCGTTTCTCTCCCCTAGAAGCTGCAGGCTGGGGGTCTTTTCTTGCTAACTAGGCACTGGGTGTGATGTTTCACGGGGGGAGAGGGAAAAGGGGGGCGACCCCTGGGAAAGCAGGGATGTAATTTTGAACTGATAAACAGTGAACGGCCTTCAATCAACAATTTTAATGGGGGAAAAAGAGTCGCCCGTACGATAGGAGTACAGATCTAATGAAAGGGTGATCATTTACCTTATTTATTTTTAAACACACGAGGAATCACTCCCCACTGCGTGGGAACGAGTAATTACAGCCACTCGCTGGCCCCCGTAAACTTTGGAATAAAGAGGCTTGTCACTCAGGCGGACTCCTTCCCGGCAGCTTCTGCCACCGTCAAAGTTGAGATTTTTGTCATGTTCCGGCTAATTGGAAACAGGGTCATTAATCCCATTGAACATCCACGCGGAAGTGACTTGTTGGGCTGGTACCTGTAGCACACGAGCTACTACCCGCCAGCCCTGGCCCCTGCTTCTGAAACAGAGAGAATCAAAATATGTAGATTTCTTTGTCTGCCTTTGCTATCTTGTCAGGGCTGTTTTACACGCCGCCACCCAATGCTATCTGTTATTTGTGTCAGGAGAAAGGATTTGACAAGCTCGGTATACAACGCGCGTTTGGCAAGGCACAGGTTTTCACAGCGGTTTTGAGCACGAAATGGAACTGTCTCTCCACAGAACGGGCAGCAGCGTTTTGGGACAGACTCATGAGAGGGCGAGGGCTGCCCAACTGGATTTCCGCCCGCGGTCCGGCGAAGTCTGATACGTTTGTTAAAAAGTAGGGTTTGGTTTCCACATGCAGTCGGGGAAGGAGAAGGCCAGGTCTTGAAGCAGGGATGCCTAATACTACCCTCCGCTCCCTCCCTGCCCGCCCCCCCAAATTGTTGATGGGCCGGAACACACGTTCCTCCTCTAGAGGACAATGACTTTGTCTCAGACCCTTTAAACTGTTGGCCTGTTGGCTGACAGTCCTCTGCATTTGCAACGCAAAATATTTCATAACCACCATTGTCTGAAGGAGCAGCAAAAACCATCAGCAGGCTTATCGGTGAAGAGTGAGCCCCCCCATCCCCACTTTCCATCTCTGTTTACCTAAAAAAGACGACTCTCTCACCCTCTGTGCTTCCAAATTCATTTGGGGGCCGCGGTTTACGGTGACATTTTTCTTTCTTATAGCAAATATTGACTCACCGTGGGGAAATTAAAACTCCATTAGGCGTCGCTACCCGGTACAGCAGGCTACATCATGCTGTGGCGCGCCATTAATTGGGCGCTTCCTCAGGAATAATGTAGGGGAAGCTGAGGGAAAGCAGAGAGAAGATGGACTCACACTGTAATTCCTTACAACGACACCCCCACATCAGCCCAGGTGATCATTACATGGCGATTCGTCTAAGTGTAGAGAAGCGCTGCTTAATAAGGTAATGACACTTATCCGCGCACAGAGCCTGCAGCCGAGTCCTTTCCAGGCTGGGGGTAGAGGGGGGGAGGCGGGGGACAGGCAGTTTGTCTGAAGACTCAGGCGCCAGCCCGGACCGGACCAGATGTGGGCCACTCAGGGCTGACTGTTCCGTGGGGGCAAGACATTTTCTTCCCTGAGATGCGACAAGGTGCCCTCTGCCCGCCCACTGCTCCCTTTCCAACAGGAGTGCTCTGGCTTTCTGCCCACCAGCAATTCCCGTGGTGCCCACCCGAACCCCATCGAGACTCCTCTGCTCCTTCTCAGCTCTAGTGATTTGCCCCCTGCTTTGCAGCTAGGACCGCGGTAACCAGTGACCACAACCTGGGTGGCCAGAAGTCAGAGGTCCAGGCCCGGACTGGCTCCGTCTGAGGCTGTGAGGCGGGACCTGTCGTGGGCTCTGCCTTTGGCTTGTACACGGCTGTCTCATGTTCACACGGCCTTCTCCCCACATATGTGTCTGTGTCCGAATTCCCCCTTTCTCTGAGGACACAGGTCATATTGGATTAGGGGTCCACACTTCTCCTTTATGACCTCATCTCAACAAATTGCCTTTGCAATGACCCTGTGGCCAAATCAGGTCACCTTCTGAGGTCCCTGAGGTTAGGACTTCAACATGGGACTGCGTTGGGCTTGGGTCCTGGTCCCTGAGTTGTGGTAAGGATAACAAGGTGACCCCTAGAGGGGCATTCGTCATGTTGAACTTGAGGCCACTCTCTTGATGGGGTTGTGGGAATGGCATGGAGAGCTCAGTGGACCACTCATGAATAAACAGGCATGTGCTATCTATGGTACTTTTGTCTTGTCATTGGTATTTAAACCTTAAGCGTAACCATCTGTAAGATACTCCTTGAGGGCATGTCTTACACCATATTTTTTTTTTCCTTTCCTGCAGAGTTACGTATCCATCTATCCATCCATCCATTCATCCACTATCTATGTATCCATCCATCCTCCCTCCTTCCATCCATCCATCCGTCTGTCATCTACTCATCTCTCCATCCACCCGTCTACCCACCCACCCGTTGTTTTAGTCAACAGATGCTTTAGTATTGACTGAATTTCCACTTATGTGCCAAGCACCGGACTAAATGTTGGTGAGCAAAATCGGACATGACCCCTGCCTTTGTGGAACCCTACAGTGTAACCAGGCAGATGAACGTTAATGGAAGAATCCCAAAGAAATGTAGGATTGTGAATGTAGTGAGAGGGAAGAAAGAGAAGCTCGTGGTGCAGTGAACTGGGAGACCTCCCGTGGCTAGGAGTGGGGGTCAGGGAAGATTTCTTGGAAAAATTAAAAATTGAGCTGCGATCTGAATGAACCAGGAGAGGAATGGGGTTTGGGGTCGAGGAGAAGGATAGGGCATTTCGGGCTCCTAGCAGAGCCTGTGCAACGAGCCTGGGGCGGGAGAGAGTGCGGGGATCCCAGGCACTGAGGTCTGGGGTGGTTGGATGTGGTTCGGGAGAGTGCCAAGAGGCAGGGCTGTGTCTCCGGGGCCGGATCGTGCAGGGCCCTGTGGGAGGCCCGTTGCGGAGCTTGAGGTTCAGCCTGAGAGTCATGGGGAGCCACGGGAGGCCCGTCAGCGCTGTTGGCATGCACATTAAAATGTCTGTGTGTGTGGGTTCTGTGTGGGCAGGAACCAGGGCTCCTTCATCTTCTATCCCCGGTGCCCACAGCTCTTGGCATAAAGTAGGTGCTCAATAAATGTTTGCCGAACGAGTGAGCAAAGAAGCATGTGACCGAGCCCCTGGGAGGCTGCTTCCTCGTGAAGAGTCAGCCAGGCCTTTATCTTCCAGTTCGAGGTTAAGGCCCTTGCGTGTTGAGGTTATAGGTGGGCTGTTCTCCAGAAGGAAGCCGCGTGCACAGGTGGGCGACACCGACGCAGCTGCCATGTGGCCGGGAAGGGGTAGACTGTGTCTGTGGGGAACTCCGCGCCGTTGGGAAGTGATCCGTCTCAACAGCACATGCTCCCGGCCCCGGTGCCTCAGAGCCCCATGCAGGATGCCGCTGGGGTGTCGGGGGGTGGGGTTCTGGTTGGCCTGTTTGCTTGAGCATTTCACAAGGAAATCCAAAGGGGGCCTTGGGAGGTGGGACCCCATGGAGTTCAGCCCTTGCACCAGGCGCCCAGGGAAAGAGGGAGTTTCTAGAAGAGCTAGAAAGAGCTCTGCTGAGTGGTGGGGGGGGATGCTGAGCCCCCCGACAGAGCCCAGGAGTGCGTGAGTCATACTTGACTGCGGAGAGAAAGACATTGTTCCAGGACGGTAACATGGGCGGTGGGTCCCTCTGTGCCGCCTCCTGAGGTGGTGCCGTGGACTGGGATGATTTGTATTGTGTTTGTGAGCTGACAGGGTAATCCTGGGAACAGCAGGGCGCAGGCAACCCCAGCAGACTTCAAACCCTGCTGATCAGAACAATCCCTTCTCTCCCAGAAGGCTCACGAGACAGCAAGAGAGCGGGCTAATGAAAACGTCAGCGAGATTGCCCACTTCCTTTATTTATTTACTTAATGCTGCCACTTCCATCTTGGGTTGGGAGGAAGAGGGAGAGGGAGAGGGTGGGAGGGAGGGAGGAAGAAAGAGAGAGGGAGGGAGGGAGGGAAAGAGGGAGGGAGGGAGAAAAGAGAGAGAGAAGGAGGGAGGGAGAGAGGGAGGGAGGGAGAAAAGAGAGAGAGAAAGAGAGAGAGAGAGAGAGAGAGAGAGAGAGAGAGAGAGAGAGAGAGGGAAATTTGCTGGAAGCCCCCTTTCTGATCCTTCACTGGCGGCAGGCGTGCGGACTGGAACTCTTCCCTCCAGCTGTGGACAATGACAATATTCTAGGAAGAGGGTTGGCTGGGTTCGCTATGAAAGCGAAAGAGGCCAGTTTGCTTAGGAAGCGGCCTCCTGGGCGGTGGCCAGTCACCGAGGGGTGTGGAGTAAGACAAGGTCACTGCGCTCAAACAGCCTGGATGGTGACCCTTTCAGCACCTGGTTCCGCCACGATGACAGGAATTCAGTGACTCTGGTACTTAATGGAGCCCAGCGTGACCTGCCCCTTCAACATCAGGAGGGCACCCCAGGGGCTGCCTTCATTCCAAACCTTCAAGTGCTTGGTGATGTCAGCTACCGACTTCATCAGCACCACTGCCCACTAGATGAGAGAGAGAGAGAGAGAGAGAGAGAGATCAACCTGGTGTGGATTTTGCCATGTGGGCTTTTACTGCCAGTGAGCCTGCGGTCATGGGCTCACCATGCATCAGCAGCAGATGCTCACTCCCAGGAGACTCCAGGCAGCGAGAGAGGCCGGCCTGGTTATGGACTTGGTAGGTGGGTTTGTCTCCTGTGGCTGCCATAACCACCACCACAACTAGACGGCTCGAAGCAACAGACGAATATTCGCTCTGGAGACCAGCAGGCCAAAACCAAGATGCTGCCGGGAGCCCTGGGAGCCTTCCCTGCGTCTTCCGGCTTCTGGCGCTCCAGGCGCTCCTCGGCTTGGGACAGCGTCGCTCCGATCGCTGCCTCGTGGCCACGTGGCCGTCTACTCTGCGTCCGTGTCCTCCTCTTCCTTCTTATAAGGACACTTATCTTTGGAGGAAGGGCCCATGCATATAATCCAGGATGATCTCGTCTCAAGACCCTCTAACTGACCGTATCCGCAAAGACCGGTTTTCCAAGTGAGGCCACATTCATAGGTTCTCGGGGCCCACATCCCACCTGCTATGCGGTTGGGTCAGTGGACCCAGGTTGAAACGAGCATTGCCCACGCGGGCTCAGAGAGAGAATTTGTGCCCTGCTTCTTCTTTCACGGCGTGAAGACACACGCAGCGTGACTGTTACAAAGAGAACATTCAGAAGGGAGCTCAGCTTTCAAAAGACCTCGGTCATGACCATGTCGCTATCCTCCATTTCGAGTTGGAGACCTCAGTGCTGTGCTAGAGAATTATGAAGAGTTCCAGCAATGGGGAAATGCTCATCCTATCTAGTAAAGAGGGAGTATGCCAATTGACCCTCACGCCATTGCAAAGATGGTGCCGCCCACAGCCAATAAAGAGGGAATATGCTAATTGACTGCCCTGCCCTCAAAGATGGCGGTGCCCACAGCCACAAGATGGTAGCACCCAGTCCCCTCAGCCCCTCAGCTGCCCAGGGCCAGCCCAAGGCACAGGTTACCAGGGCCGGCTGAGGCTTGTGCTGCCGGCAGTGGCAGCAGCAGAGGTGTGATGGGGTATCGCCTTCCCCTGATGGCCAGGTCGCCTCCCGCCCCTGGACTGTGAGGGGGGCAGGCCGAGCTGAGGGATGCCCCCTCCAGTGCATGGTTTTCATGCACCGGGCCTCTAGTGATGTAATAATGATCAGTGTGTGTGTGGTGAGGGGCGGGTGAAGTGGGAGGGGAGCAGAACACAAAATTCTACCTCAGGTTTGGTTACAGTTTTGCAAAAAGTATTTTTGGTCCATGACGAGGGCCTGGGCGAAAACTCTGAACAACGAAAACTGGTAACCGTTCTATTTAGGGGTGGCTATTCCAGGTGATTTCCCTCACCCCTGTGTTTTTTCTTTTTTTTTTTTTTAAGTACTGTTTTTATACACACACACACACACACACACACACACACATTATTGATTTCAGAGGGGAAGAAAGAGGGAGAGATAGAAGCATCCACGATGAGAGAGAATCATTGATCGGCTGCCTCCTGCACGCCCCCTACTGGGGATCAAGCCCACAACCCGGGCATGTGCCCTTGCCTGGGATAGAATCTGGGACCCTTCAGTCCACAGGCCGACGCTCGCTCTACTGAGCCAAACCGGCCATGGCCCCCACCCCCCTATTTTCAAATTCCTGTTATAAGGATAATCATCATCATCACCATCATCATCATCACTGTTCATATTGTCACTATCACCATCATCATCATCACTCAATGAGAAATGTCACTATGATCATCAGCAACAGCAATAATAATTAATAATAATAATAATATAATAATAATAATAATAATAATGGCAGCTCACATGCTCTGAGTCCCCTCCATGGTGTAGCACTAGTTTAAACAAGGATTCTCAGATGAAATCCTCGCAAACGGCACGAGCGTGGGTACCATTGTTACCCCCACTTCACAGATGAGGAAAGCGAGGCGCGGAGAGGTCTGGCAACTTGCCTGAAGTCACCCTGTGCTAGTGGATGGCGGAACCACGATCCAATGGCGGAACCAAGATCCAAACCTCAGTCGGGCGGGTGCCGGAGCCCCGCCTGCGCTCCCATCGACTCGCGACTGACAGGCATGATTGGCATCCAGACTCTCCTCGAGGGTGCGCACAGCGCCTCGGCATGTATCCTCTCATTTGCTGCCACCCTGCCAGGCTGTCGTCAGCACTGTCATTTGAGGGTCAAGGAACCTGAGACCCCGCGCACGGTACCGGGACTAAGATCCCCCACAGAGGGCGGGAGGGGGCATGGTTCCCGAAGTGCGGGCTTGAACCCTGCAGGCTGTGTGGGCTCCCCGGCCTTCGTCAACACCGTCTGTGACCCGGGCCTCCCCTCGCCCGCAAATCTCTCCCACATGTGACACTTTCTGGCGCCAGCCTGTGCGTGTTCCCAAAATAGTTGGTGAGTGACAGTCCAGCCGCCTTGATTTGAAGCTGGAAAGACCACTGTTTTATCCCTGTCACCCTCTCCCCGTGCCGCCCCCCGCCCCCCGTGACCCCCTCTGCATCCTAAGCACGCAGCACCAGGGGTTGTGGGACCTCCTACCTTTGTTTTCAGAGAGACGCGGAGACTCTCACCCTATAACCCTGCCATTTGCATTGCCTCTTCGGGAGGAGGGGGAAGGATGGGGCCGGATATTCTCAGACAACTCTGCTCATTATTTACGCTGACAGGAGGTATTTCAGTAACACGCGCTCCACTCTGAGTGACAAGGCATGTTTCCGCGGTGCCAGGTGCAGGGGGAGCGCGGCGGAGCTGACAGCCTTTTCACGCGCAGTTGCGATGCCACGGAGACGCGGCGTGTGTTTATTTTGGAAGTACAAGGTGACCTGTTCATTAGCTGTGATTCGAGCCGAGTTTACATGCTCGGAAACACAAAGGCAGAGGGGACCGCGTGCTTCTTTTGGGGGCCGCAGACGCCCCTCTCCCCCACCCCCTCCCCACCGCACAGGAGAACGCGTCCGACACCGAGGGCTCCGAAGCAGAGTGGACGTGTTTGCTTTGAAATGACAGCTTCCCTGGGAATCATGGGAAAACGCGGCCGGCCGCCTTCATCCTCCTCCCCAGGGGAACCAGCGGGTGCCCAGGCTCCCCGACGCGGCGAGATCTGGGGAGACAGATGACCCGGGATCTGACACCCAGACCCACTTTGGTGGCAGGACTTGGGGCCTGGCCTGCGTGGACTCGCTCCTCTCAGCGTGGGCGACAGACCACGGCGCCCACGTCCCTGGGCACCGGCTGGAAATGCGGAACCCCAGTGCCCACGCCAGCCCTGCCCCCCAGGATCTCCAACGAGGTCCCAGCTGCCTGTATGCTCATTCCCGGCTGAGGAGTGACGGCCAGAGCACCACCCACATCCCGCTGCCCCGCCATGCATTTGTTCGGCACACGCTCGCCTGGCATTTGCTCTGTGCCAGGAGCCAACTTAGGTACCAGGAGCCCGGAAATAAGCCGTCAAAGGCCTCCGCTCTCCCTGGGGAGCTTGCAAGGCAGCAGGGAAGCCAGTGTGGAACAAAGGACCACCGGTGAGTAGATTCCAGAACCTTCCTCACCTGGACCATGGCATTCGCATCTCAGTGGGACCATAACTGGCAGAACTTGTCCAAATGAGAAAAAACACCTCCGTGTTCCCGGTAGTACTGCATCCCTGTGCACAGGCCCATAACCAGCAGGCGAAGTCCATGTAACATACAACTCGCCAGTGCAATTGCTCTAGCTCCTGAAGGCTCTCGTCAGCCAGGAGGAACCCCGTGCCCACCCCGTAACCTCGCCATGCCGCGGCCTGTCTCCGCGGAGGTGCCCGCTCTGGCCCGTGTCTGTGAGAGGACCGACAGGCCATGTGATCTGGCGGCCCCGGCTCTCTTGCTGAGCAGATGTTTTATTCGCTGACGGACATTGATGCTCATCGGAAAGAACTCCCTCGGTGGGAGACGGGTCTGCGCTGCCCCGTGGAGCGGTGCTCATTTGGGATCATGACATCACCGTGATGGCCGTCGCTGCCGCTGACATCGGTCCGTGAGCTTCACGCCGGAGCGTGTCCTGGAAGACGGACTCCAGGGCGCGCGTGAGGAGCTCCTGGGCACACGTGAGTGGAAGCCGTGCGCGCCGGAGAATCACCCGCGAGGGTCTGCAAAGCGTGGGTTTTGCCGCCACCGCCCGGCATGAAGTCCGTGGCCGTTCCGGGCCATTTCCCCCTTTTCGTCAATCAGCCACCGAGTTCCTGCAACAGCCGAGAACCAGGCTGACAGTGGCCGGCGGGTCGGGAGCCTGGACAGTGAGAGCTGAGCAGCCGCCAGGCGAAGGGCTCCCCCTGGGCCCTCCCTGGGTTCTGAAGGCACCCCCTCCTTCCCACAGAGAGGGGCCTTGCAGCTCGGGGGGAGTCAGCTTGAGAATGACAGGCCGGGGCCCACGCGGACACGCGAAGGAGGCGTCTGTGAGGATGAGGCGCTGCGGGCAGCTTCCCGGCCCAGGAGACCGAGCCACCTGCAGCCGCGCCACTGGGGACCAACACCACGGCCACGGCCGACCGGGGGCTGCTTGGTCCACAGCCCGTCGTGTGGGCAGGAAGTGCCCTTTGAGATCCGCCTGACTGTGGCCTGGCGGTGTGACAGGTGGAGGGACGAGGGCGAGATGAAGAAGCCACTTGCGCTCAGCACATCCTCCCGATGGAGGCTCCCGGCGCAGGTTTCGGGGTGCGGGGGCCCGAGTCCTGCGGGACTTGGGTCCACTGTGAGCTGCGCTGCAAATCATTTGCTGCCTCTAGGAAAGCATGGGCGCATACAGGTGGCCTTTTTGTTTGTCTTTAAAAAATTTTTAAGTTGTGATGAAATACATGTAAGAAAAGTTGCCATCTCAACCATTTTTTAAAATATATATTTTACTGATTTCAGAGAGGAAGTGAGAGAGAGAGAGAGAGAGAGAGAGAGAGAGAGAGAGAGAGAGAGAGAATCATGGATTGGCTGTCTCCTGCACGCCCCGCACTGGGGATGGAGCCCATAACCCGGGCAGGTGCCCTGACGGGGGCATCGAACTGTGACCCCCTGGTTCATAGGTCGACACTCAACCCCTGAGCCAGGCTGGCCAGGCCTAAGCAGTTTTTAAAAAATATATTTTATTGATTTTTTACAGAGAGGAAGGGAGAGAGATAGAGAGTTAGAAACATCTATGAGAGAGAAACATCGATCAGCTGCCTCCTGCACACGCCCTATTGGGGATGTGCCTGCAACCAAGGTACATGCCCTTGACTGGAATCGAACCCGGGACCTTTCAGTCTGCAGGCTGACGCTCTACCCACTGAGCCAAACCAGTCAGGGCAGGCCTAACCATTTATAAGCACGCAGTCAGCGGCATGAAGACACTCAGGCTGCTGCGCCACCATCACCACCATCCGCCTCCAGACGTTCTCCTCTGCCTCCGCGACACCAGCTTGCACTCTCCCGCCCGCTGCCTCGGCACCCACGGTCCATCCGCCTGCTGCCTGTGGACGGTCATGCCGAGTACCACATGGAAGTGGGACCCCACGGGACTCATCCCTCAGCGCCTGGCTCGTCTCACTCAGCACTGTCCTCAAGTTGCAGTTCGTGCGGGAACGTCATTCCTCTTTATGGCTCAACAATAGCCCCTTGTGAGGCTAGGCCACACGTGGTTTTTCCATCCATCCATTGGGCTGCTTCCGCCTCTTGGCAGCTGTGTAAGATGCTGCTAAGAACACATACTGACGTTTAAACAACGAAACCGAGAAGAGCATCAGTTTAGTCTTGTTCCTCTCTTGTTCTCTGCGCGTCCTCTGGGGGAGGGTCTTGGGACTGGGTGGGGCCTGGGGCGCCGTCCACCGTCCAAGCACAGCCTACAGCACGGAGGGAAGTAATTCTGATTTACTGTCCTCTGCATGATGGTGGTGGGGGCTTCCTCAAGGTCTAGGTGGCCCCCAGGCCCCGGGCGCCCAGGTGAACTTGACCTGCAGGTCCCACACTATGGAGGACAGGTGGAGACGAGCCTCCTTGAAACCTAGGAATTAAAGAGGCAGCGCGAGCGAGCAGCCCAGAGAGGACTGCACTCTGACTCTGAGCCCCAGGTGCCGTCCTCTGCCTCGGGCCTCTGAGTCGGCTGGGCCTAGGTGTCCTACTTCCCAGCTCCAAGGAGGCGGGACAGACCCTCCAGGGCACCTCCCTCTGCCCCACCACGGCCCTGTCTGCAGAGTGTGACACAGAAGGGGGCCGGGAACCTGCACTTTTGCACAGGAGGCAGAGCTGAATGCTGTTATGGGGTGACATCCAGAGACGGGGTGAGGACAGGAGGATGTGTCAGAAGCAGTCAACTCCTTACCTGGGCGTTTGGGAGGAGTGCAGAGGGGTGGGGTGGGGTGGCGGGAGGTGCTCACCTGGCTTTCAGAATTAACACACACTCCTCGCCTCTGGTTCATCCCTGTCTCCCGTGCCCTTCCCGCTGAAGGCTGGGCTCCACGTTGGAGACTGGGTCACGAAAGCCCAGCCTGACTTGGGCCTCCTCCCACCCACGTCGTCACCGTGGGCTCGGCCCCATCAGCTCGTGCTGGAGGCTGTCCACGTGCGTCCGCAGAGGCCACGTTTGCGTGCCCGCCGCCATCTCATCTGCAATTAGAGGCGGGACCGCACAATCGAGATCACCTGCGGTTTGCGGAGGCACCTCCCCCCCACCCCTGGGAGAGAGCACGCCGGCAGAGCATCGACGTGGAGGCTCAGGGCTGGGCGCCTGTCCCAGGCCCACACCGCAGCCTGACTCCCGGGCCCACCCTCGGCTGCTCCTGCATTTGTGTTTTCCCCTTAAAGTCAACTTCTGAATGACACCGGGCGCGGGAGGGGCAGAGGGCATGCCTCTCCGTCCATTAGCACCCCCTCTTCAGGGGGATGCAGACAGTGAACTAGGTCAAAGCCATCGATCATGTTCTGTTTCAGGGGACGCCGCCCAAGGGGAAAAACGCCGTATTATTCTAATTCCGGTTCCACTTCAAGGCTAGCAAACAATTAAGAACAGGCCCCTGAGAGCCCTGGCCGGTTTAGCTCAGTGGTTAGAGGGTCTGCCTGCAGAACATAAGGGTTGAGGGTTCAATTCCTGGTCAAGTGCATGCACTTAAGTTGCAGGTTTGCTCTCCGGTCCTGGTCCAGGCACATATGGGAGACAACCAATCAATGTGTTTCTCTCTCTCTATCTCTCTATCTCTCTCTCTCTCCCCCCCCTCCTTTCTCCCTCTCACTCTCTAAAAATCAAGGGGAAAATAGTCTCAGGTGAGGATTAACAGCAACAATAAAAAGGAACAGCCCCTGCAAGCCTGCACGTGGGCTGTCTCCGCTCCCCGCGTGGACGTGGTCCTCGCTCCCGCTACCCGGAGCGTGGCCTCTCCCCGCCATCCCCCGGCAGAGCAAGGCGTGGACGTGGCTCTGGCCCACGCAGATCAGCGCGCCCTCCCTCGTGGCTCCAACCTCGTTGCCCTCGCAAGTGTACGCTGAGCTGCTGACAGCCGCGAACTCGGGGACTTCAAATCCCCGCTCGCCCCGAAAGCGCCGGTTTCCAGGCGCTCAAAGGTGGAACACACCAGAACGGCGGTGATTAGAGAGCCAACCTGCTCCCTCCCTGCAGCCCCAGCCCCAGCCCCAGACTATTTCTTAACGAAGCCGCCCCGGTTCAAAGGCGGGCCGCGGAGGGGAGGACCTGGGGGGTGGGTTCCACCCGCGGACGCGTGTTTTACAGCCCGCGCGGTGTCTGCGGTGCGGCCCGCCGGGAGCGGCAAGGCGGTGCGGTGACACTGTTATGCGCCTTGTGTGCGCGGCGAGCGGCTTAATTAGATGACAAGCCGGCGGTGCTAGCTGCTGGCGAGGCGGCGCTGGTCTCCTGGGCGGAGGGCTCGTTTAGCCTTTTGGTTTAATTCAGAAATGAGGAGAGGAACAAAGCTCAGGTTTCCGTGGATCAAGCACGCACACACGTACATACACGCACACACGCACATACACTCACATACACACAGGCACACATATGATGCAAACGTCACAAAACCTTGCTGTGTGACCCCGGGAAGACGGAGGAGGTTTTCAATCTGCGCCTCCCTCCCACGGCGCCCTCTCTCTCACACGCTGCATAAGGTGGTGTTGCATGTTTAAGGCACAGCCTTGACTCAGACAGACAGAGACAGACAGACAGACCTGGCTTTGAAGCCAGCCCCGCCACGCTAGCTGCCTGACATAGGCAGGGATTTATTCCGCCTCCCGGAGCCTCCATTTTTGGCAAATGGGGGTGCTAAGCCTCCCCGGGGTTGTTGCCAGGCTCCCATGAGGATGCGCCTGTCAGCACTTGGCAGAGGTCTTGGCACAGGGTGTCCCCTGGGGATGAGGTGCAGGGAGCAGAGGTGAGGGAGGGAGGGAGCCCAGGGCCTGCTCCGGGCCAATGGTGGGTAGACTTCTCGCCCCCAGGCCTCGCCGGGGTCGTGGGGAAAGCGCGACCGCTGGGACAGGACGGGCGGCGGAGGGAGGCGGGGAAGGCGGCAGAGGGGCGCCTGCGGCTGCTTTTACGTTTCTTCTCCCTTCGCTGTTTAGGAAGGAACCATGTCATCCAACGAGGTCCACCCGTTTCAAGCCCACGGTCTGGTGACTTGGGGTAACTGTGCAGTCGGGTAGGCCCCACCGCAGTCACACAGAGTGGTTTCCTCGCCCCGGACGCTCCCCGACTTCCCTTCCTATTCTCAGCCGCCGGCCACCACAACCTATCAGTTGGGTTTGGACTCGTGGATGTAGACGGCGCGGCGGCCACACTCTCCGGTGGTTGGGCTGGTGGTTTAACCCCCGGTGCGGGGCCCACAGGCCTGCGGTACTTGGCGACTCATCGTTTCATGGGGATGTGATCTGTGTGCCCTGCCCTGTGCCAAAGCGTGTGCGCAGGACTCACACAAATTAGCAAGGGGGCCTGGCTGCCCCCAGCATCCATCCAGTGCAGCCCCAGGTCGTGGCTCTCCTCCTCATCGCACGGCACTCACAGGGACCCTCCATCCCTCTTGCTTCCTCCCTGCCGCCCTGAGGTCCGGGCCAGCATTGCTTTCTCTCCACTAATTGCAATTGCCTCCGACCTGGTGTCTGCCCACCTGCCCCGGCCTCCTCCGCTCTGTTCCCACGGGGAGATGCAGGGATCCTTCCAGAAACAAACCCGTCCCCATCCCTCTCCCATTTCAGGGCGCCCTCGGCTTCAGGGCGGTCACCATGTGTGTGTCCCGCCTCCAGGGTGGTGTGAGCTGCAGGTCTCGGAGCCTAAGGGGAACTGAGCTTGTTCAAGGCGCAGCCCTGCACAGCCAGTAGCACTGGCTGTGAGAGGAGATGCCGGCCCCACCCTCCTCCTCTGCAGACAGCACCTGCGCTGGGTCCGTGGGCCTGGGCACGGTGGGCATGAGGAGGGGAAGGCGGTGCAAGGCCAGGTGCCATGGGGGGGCCTGTCAAAGAGAAGAAGGGACCGTGGTCATGCTCACAGCGACAGCGCTTCTGCCCTGCTTCAGCAGGAGGCGCTGTTTAATGGCCTCAGACAGGATCCCCGGGGGTCAGGTCCTTGCCAGGGGGCTGGGACTCGGGACAGGGACCTGCTGGAAGTTCCGGGGGCCAGGTGGAAAGAGGAACTTCCTCCTCTGTGAGCAGAAGGGAGTCCCCCAGTGACTCCTAAATCCTCCCAGACCGACCATTCAAGCTTTAAGAAAAAAGCCAACGAAATCCGGGTCTCCTGAAGAAGGATGCATCCCAATGATGGTTCCTATCAGCCCGGCCGGCATGGCTCAGCGGCTGAGTGTCAGCCTAGGAACCAGGAGGTCGCCGGTTTGACTCCCGGTCAGGACACAGGCCTGGGTTGTGGGCTTGATCCCCGTTAGGGGGCGTGCAGGAGGCAGCCGATCCATGATTCCCTCTCATCATCAGTGTTTCTTTCTCTCTCTCTCTCTGAAAATCAATAAAAACACATTAAGCTGAAAAGTTAATGGTTAGAAATAACAGAAACATCTGCATAAAGTGTGGGGGTGAGAGCCGGGAGCACCCGCCATCCCCATCCTCCCTCCCAGGCACGGCCCACGCTGGCAGCACTGCCTGCCTGACCCACAGGGTGCTTCCCGGCTGTCGCCGTGGCTTCTCGCTCCCAACCTGCGAGGACACCGCCTGCCGGCCCGAGAAAGGACGTCGGTTGTGATAGATTTGAGCGTATTTGCACCGAAGCGTCGTCGTCGTCATAAGTTACGGCCCTAACAAGCACCCCGGGAATGGATGCGCGTTCTCTGGAATTTGGGGGCATCGGAACTTACCGGGCCCATTGTTTCTACCCAATTTGAGGAGCGGCGGGCACTGCTTTGTAAGCAGTAAACTCGCCCGTCGTGCTTCGTGGCTGAGCAGAGAAAGCATTCTGGCTGTTTTGTGCCCGTTTCCCAGCTGTGACTGCAGCATCTAGTAGCTTCTTCGTGGGAGAGAGTCTGTCCCTGCTGCACTGATAAACCCCGATCTTCAGGCAGCAAACGGGGCGCGGCTTCCTCAAACGCGCAGCCCCCCGCCGGTCGGCCCGCTCCTCGCAGCTTTCAGGGGGAGCCTTCGGCTTTCCTTCCCCCCACGAACAAGGTGGGGTGCAGCTTCTTGTCCCACCGGGAGTGTTGGGGCGTCCCCGGGGCTGAAAGCGCTTCTTCACTCATGTGCGGCGGAGGTGTGTTGTGGGGTAGCCCCCAGCCCCCCTTTCACCAACGACGTGAGTTTAATGCCACAGCCACTGGCCAGACCACGAGGGACCTGCTCGAGAGCCAAGACTCCTCAGGAGCGCAGACGGGTGTTTGCCATCGGAGGGCGCAGCCCTGAGGTCGATATGCCACGTACCCCGGGCACCCAGGGCTGCCTGCTGGCATCAGCCCCCCGGACTTGAGCCACCTCTGCCGGCTATGCCGCATGCCGAGGCCCTTCTTTTTTTTTAATTTAAATATATATATATATATATATATATATATATATATATATATATATATTGCATAAAGTATTACATAGATTAGTACATATGTCTCTTTTTTTCCCCCTTGCCCTTCCCCCGGCCTCCCCTACCCCCCAGTGTCTTGTGTCCATTGGTTATGCTCATATGGATGCATAAAAGTCCTTTGGTTGATCTCTTACCCCCACCCCCGTCCTTGTTGCTGTAATCTGACAGTCTGTTTGATGCTGCTCTGCCTCTGTATCTATTTTTGTTCATCAGTTTACAATGTTTTTTATTATCCATAGATGAGTGAGATCATGTGATATTTATCTTTCTCTGACTGGCTTATTTCACTTAGCTTAATGCTCTCCAGGTCCATCCATGCTGCTGCAAATGGTAAGAACTCCTTCCTTTTTACAGCAGCATAGTATTCCATTGTGTAGATGTACCACAGTTTGCTAATCCATTCACCTGCTGATGGGCACTTAGGCTGTTTCCAAATCTTAGCTATGGTGAATTGTGCTGCTATGAACATAGGGGTGCATATGTCCTTTCTGATTGGTGTTTCTGGTTTCTTGGGATATATTCCCAGAAGTGGGATCACTGGGTCAAAAGTGAGATCCATTTTTAATTTTTTGAGGAAACTCCATACTGCTCTCCACAGTGGCTGCAGCAGTCTGCATTCCCACCAGAAGTGCAGGAGGGTTCCTTTTTCTCTGCATCCTCTCCAGCACTTGTCGTTTGTTGATTTGTTGATGATAGCCATTCTGACAGGTGTGAGATGATACCTCATTGTCGTTTTGATTTGCATCTCTCGGATGATTAGTGACTTTGAGCATGCTTTCATATGTCTCTTGGCCTTCTGTATGTCCTCTTTTGAAAAGTGTCTATTTAGGTCACTGAGGCCCTCTTTTAAAATCCCCTTAAGTCGGAGTGTTTGATCCCTTTGAGAACCCGAGGACCGCCCAGAGCGAGGACACGGAATGTCACGACACTCCATGCAAATGCACTCCCCCCTCCCCGCCCCTGTTGCAACAGCCCCTACAGATGCTGTATTGCTGGGTTGGCTTTTGAGCCTGTCAGTCAGCCCGCAGAACGCCAGCCGAGGCACAGCTCAGGGCCCCTGGCGGTAGCAGGCCTCAGCACCTCCTGCGGATATGACCCAACTACCCTCAGGCCTCGTTAGCCGTGGGTGCTCCTGGCCATGCCTGTCCCTGCAGCAGGGCCCATGAGTGCTTTGCTGTACATGGGGCTCTCACCCTCAAAAACAGACACCCCAATCTCTCCCCACTCAGCCCCCACCAGGACACAGCTGTCGATGACAAGCCGTCCCTCCTAACTTGAGGGTTTGGGCGGCCAGGGAATGTGGTGTAACCAGCCGTGTAATCTTGAGCAAGTTCCCTAATGTTCTTGGTTTTCCCACCTGTGAAATGGGCGTAACCACACATACCTGGCAGCAGAGCTGTGGGGCTTGAGTGAGAAAGTGTGAGGGCTGTGCCTGGTGTTCGTTCATTCATTCATTCATTCATTCACTGCCTTCTTATGAAGCACCTGCCAAGTGTCGCACACCGTCCTGGGCTCTGGGGAGATTGTGGTTGATGAGACAGGTAAAGTGTCTCTCCCATGCTTACATCCTAAAGGGGGAAATACAGACAACAAACGAGAAACTAAAAAGTAGCACTTGTTACTTCTTTCTCTGATAAACAGCTGGGTAAGGACAGGGAAGGCTGCTGGGAGCGGATGACACAGGAGGGACCCCATCCACAGTAGTTCCTCCAAGAGCCATTTCAAAAGGCGCCTCCTCCAGGCAGCCTGGCCGGCCCCCCGAGCCTGACACTCCCCAGGGCACCCTGGTACAGCGCCTGAGCTCCCAGGAAGGCTCCAGAAGTGCGTTCCACCAACTCTAACAAGTGAGCCAGCGACTGTGGCGTGTCCCTTGGGCGCACGGAGCCCTGGCCCCGAGCAGCCTCGGCATTCGCGCTGGTGGACTGGTCGCAGGGGGCTGGCCTCCCTCACGGTGACCCGCTGGGCAGCCTGCGTGTCTTCCTTGGCTCTTGACTGAAAACAGCAGGTCCAAGACCCCATTCAGTTTGGGTGACAACCAGCTGGCAGGTGATGGGCGGAGCCCGTGGCCTGGCTGAGACCACGCCACCCCAGGCAACCCCGCTGCGAAGGGGGAGATGGCAGCCCCTCCTGTTTACTCAGGAGCCCCCTGAGCCCCTAGAAGGGTCATCCCCCGGAGGTGGGGTTGGTGAGGAGGGGCTGAGGTTCAGGCACCCCCTGGGCCGAGCCCTCTGCCTGGCACCACCCTGGGCGCCCCCTCCCAGGCATGCCCGCCCTCGGCTCACAGCCCCGGCAGCCGACAGGAGGCCTCGGCTTATAAAGGAAAGGGGAGGGTTAAGATCGAGACTTTGCTATTATTTTCCTCTGATAACCGTGCGGCGAGGAATGGCTCCGTCCTGTCACCACGCAGTTCCTCACTCGCGTTTTTTGCTTCCTGCTCCGACGCCTTCCCCAGCTGCGCCTCCCTCTCCCTCACTTTGATCTATTCGTCTCCCCGGACGCACGCGGGGTTGATAAATCACCATAATGCGGCTCCGGGAGGATGGTGCTTAGTGCCGGAGACATGCATCGCGCTAACGGCCCGGCAGGGAGAGGCCCGGCGTGTGGCTGGGCTCCGGCGCCGTTAGTGATGGTGTTTGCTTTTCATGTCCGCGCCGCGCCGTGGGGCAGGGCCCCGGGAGCATCCGCACGCCCCTCCGCCATATTTCAAGCCTCCCCCACAGTCGCAAAGGCTCCTGCTCCCTCTCAGAAGCGAGAGGAAGGCAAGCAGAACGCAGCCAGGAAACGCACAGGGCGGGGAGGAGAGCAGGCAGGTGTCCCAGGATTCCACCACCGATAAAACTGGCCCCTAAAACACACCTCTCCCCGTTTCCGTCCTCCAGCGTCACTCCCGGGGGTCCTGGGCCCAACCCCCCAGCACAGTGAGGAGAGGCCGTGTGCCTGGCCCCGCCTCCCTCCTGGTCCTGCTGTGCGTTTCCTTCCCATCAGAGCGGCCCGGCCCTGCGTGTGAGGTCCAGGCGGCAGCGATGGGATCCTGCCAGGCCTCCAATCAGGACATAAAGAGCGTCTGTGACCCAGGCCTGGGCTCTGTGGGCCCTGACCAGGGACTTGGGGGCCAGGGGGGGCTGCATCTCCCACAAGTGCTGTTTGGGTTAGGGCTAGGGTTAGGGCTAGGGCTAGGGCTAGGGTTAGGGCTAGGGTTAGGGCTAGGGTTAGGGCTAGGGTTAGGGCTAGGGTTAGGGCTAGGGTTAGGGTTAGGGTTAGGGCTAGGGTTAGGGTTAGGGTTAGGGCTAGGGCTAGGGCTAGGG
>PVJC01024952.1:0-25130 GCA_004026665.1 Murina feae | reverse complement strand
CCACTGACCCCCTGCTGCCTCTTTCCCGCTCCCCGATGCCCCTCCAAGGGCCTGGACAGCTGTCAAGCAGGCCACCGACCCCCTGCCACCTCTTACCCGCTCCCCGATGCCCCGCAAAGGGCCTGGGAAGCCCACCAAGCAGGCCGCCGACCCCCTGCCACCTCTTTCCCACTCTGCAGCCCGCCACCTTGCTTTCCCACTTCCTGGTGCCCTGAAAGGGGCCTGGGAAGCCCACCAAGCAGGCCACCGACCCCCCTGCCGCCTCTTACCTGCTTCCCGGTGCCCTCCAACACTGCTGCCTCTTTCCCACTCACGGGTCCTGGGTCCTGCGCTGTCCCGTCCTGCAGCCGCTCTGTGCACTCGGGAGGTCCCTCAGCCCAGCCTGTGCCCTCTCGCAGTCTGGGACCCTTCGGGGGATGCCCACCTGCTGGTGTGCCTGACCAGCCTGGGTGAGGGGCTTTAAGGCTGCCCACAGCTCCCATTGCCCAATGTCCCAGCAAGGCTGGCTGGACGCAGGTTCTATGATTTATCTCCTATAATTGATGCTGTTCCTTTAAGGCCTGGCATTTGTTTATCTTCTATAATTGATACACTGTTCCTTTAAGGCGGCCTTCTAACTAACTGAAGCCTCCTCTGCCTCACTTCGCAGCGTCTATAATGAAACAGTTGTTACTTTTACTGGTTAGGCCGGAGCTGCTCTTTCCTTCAGCTCCGGAGGATTCTATGATTGTTACAATGTTTCAAAAAGCTGTGTTTCGCTAGAGCCAGTTTAATCGGAGCTGAGCTGAAGGGCGCAGCTTCACTTTCCCTCCTGCCGCAATGGAAAGGGCTGTTTACTCAGGTCCGTGAGTGGCGGCCGCCATGTTGGCTGGGCTAATTTGCATATAGCCGCTCTGATTGGCTGGTGGGCGTGGCTTACCCTGTCTCAGAGAAACGGTTAATTTTAATATTTTGCTTTTATTAGTTTAGATTTCAGTTACACCCATTAATCTTGAGCAACTAGAGTTTCCCATTTATTATGTTCAGCATAATGGGTTCAGTGTAATATCTTGTTTCCTTGTTTATATCTACCAATAAAATCTAAATTCTGGGAGGGTAAAGTCCATTTCTTGTCTATTTTGTTCACCATGGTCTGTCTAGAAGCAGTGAGTTAATGCAGAAGGAATCTTCTCTGTTGCCTGCATGCATGCCCAGTTAGTCCACAAGTTCTCCTAATTCCTCATCCTCAAGTGTCTGGAATCCACTGACCTGTAATAATCTTAGTTTCTTTCTTTATGATTTATGGCTACAAATATTATAATCCCTCTAACTCATTTATCTGCTTCAAGCCCATTCATCTATAGAATTATTACCTCCTGATTAAAACTTTGCAATAAACTCCAGTTCCTTAAATGATATATGTCCTTTCTCAATTGAGCTGCTGCCTACTCCAGTATCATCTTATCTCATCTCTCAGCATCTACCCATACATAAACATTTTTATCACCCCTGCCCAATTCTACTCATTTCTCTGAGTCAGTTAAAGAGCATGTCTTTGGTGAAGAACTCCCTTCAAAGCACAAGAAGTGTTCTCCCCATCTTCCTACATAATGCTAGGAATATCTCAATTAAAGTACTTCAGAGAGTCTATAAGCTTCTTGAGAATGGAGATGATATATTGTGGTATGGTATATGATGCAATGTCACATAATGGATAGTACATTTATTAAAGAAATGTGTAAATTAAAAATGACAATATCTATTAATTATATTAATCTATCATATGAAGAGGCAGAAATCTAATTTTAAATACACCTATCTAAGCAGCAGAACAAAAAACTCGATTTAGGAATCTTGCAAACAAAAATTTATTTCAGAACTCTTAAATATAAGGCTAATCCAGGGGAGGGGTGTTAGAGATCAACCAAAGGACTTGTATGCATGCATATAAGCATAACCAATGGACACAGACACTAGGGGGTTAAGGGCACGTGCTGCGGCGGGGAGGGTAGGCATGGCCAGGGAGAGGTTAATGAGGAAAAAAGGAGACCTATGAAATATTATATGTAATACTCTAAATAATAAAGAATTAAAAAATATAGATATATAAGGCCAATCCTACATAATAAAAGCCTAATATGCTAAGTATCTGGTTGCCCATTAAACCAATCAAAGCATAACATGCTTATGATATGCTAAGGCCACTCAACTGCTCACTATGACATGCACTGACCACCAGGGGGCAGATGCTCTGACTGATAGGTTGGCTTGCTGCTGAAGTCCAGCAGATCGAGACTGAGTGAGACAGGCCAGTCACACCCTAGAGTCCTTTCACCGTCCCTCCCTGGCTGGCCAACTTCCTGCTCGGCCCCGGTTGTGCACTGGTGGGGTCCCTCAGCCTGGTCTGTGCCCTCTCACAATTCAATTCAGGACCCCTCAGGGGATGTCAGAGAGCCGGTTTTGGCCCAATCCCGCAGGCCAGGCCAAGGGAACCCACTGGTGCATGAATTCGTGCATCCTGGCCTCGAGTCAATAATAATTAACCAAAGAAAAATATATCCCCAGATAGGTAATAGAAGGAATATTTACTTATGCTACTTTCTTTAGCCTATTCATCTACAAAATTTTTCCCACATAGGAAATCTTAACTACAAAATAAAAAGCCTAATATGCAAATTGACCTGTGGGATGACCGATCGCTATGACACACATTGACCACCACTGGGCAGATGCTCAATGCAGGAGCTACTCCCTGGTGGTCAGCGCTGCTCAGCCAGAAGCCGGGCTCATGGCTGGCGAGCACAGCAGCAGTGGAGGGAGCTTCTCCCGTCTCCACTTTAGGTGGGCGGTAAGGAGCGAGGAGTCCCAGACTGCGAGGGCCCCAGACTGCAACAGGGACTGGGTCTAAACTGGCAGGCTGACATCCCCTGAGGAGTCCTTCCTGGATTGTGAGAGGGTGCATGCTGGGATGAGGGCTTCCCCTTAACCCCCTCTCCCACCCCAGAGCATGAATCTTGTGCACCAGGCCCCTAGTATTATATGTTAAGAAGGCTTTATAGTCACATGAGAACAGAGGTAAAGAAAATGAAAGGGAAGGGGGAAATATGCAGTCCTGTTTTGGGTGTTCAGAAGACAGGATAGTTGTAGTTTCTCAGCTTAAATCCAGTGTGATCATGTGTGTCTTCTCCTTTGCCAGGAGAACACATGCAAAGGATAACCAACAAGCGAAGCTGACCTGGGAAACTGTTGGTGGCCTGGAGTGGAAAGTGGTTATAGAAGCTCAATCCTCCCATGTAGCTTTCTATGAATCTAGAAAGTGAGTTCTTTTTTTCCTCATTAAAAGGGTAATTCTGTCGTCAGAAAACTGAAAAGTTTTCCCATTATTCATCTAATATTGATAAAGCTCTAATTTAATAACTTTGCTGGTAAAGTTATTTTCAACTTCTAGTCAAACACGCAGTCTTCACCAATGCTAGGAGCTCATTACACATTGATAGTGCTGATCTTCACGGTAAAACAACCATACCGCCTACTCTACTATAGGGCTTGTCACTGTTGGCTCCACTGTCCTTAAGGCTCACTATGAGTATAGAACACTTATTGCTGTCACTTTTCCAGCAGCCATTGTCTTTTTTTTTCTCTCGTCTCATACTGTTCTCCAGTGGGCCTTGATATTATTTCTTTTGCTGCTGGGCTCTTACCAGTATCTGCTCCCTCATTAGCAACCATCATTTTGCACAAGCCTGAGCCAACATGATGCCATCTTGCTCAGTCTTTTGGCTTCCCTCAGGACCATCCAACACAGACTCCTTTCTTTTCCCTACAACAAGACTGTCAGCCCTGTGTGAGCTAATAATTAATAATCAATGAATGTTTGATAGTAAAGTTGCATTATATTGTACTTTGGCACCTCAAGTAATTTATTTTCATCTCATTAGGAACACTGCTTCAGCAGTCGCACTGGAAGCAGGTTTGCAGTGTATGATTCCTTCCTTTCATACACAGTTTGTGTCGCACACGGATGGTGTGGCACAGGAAATAATGAGTGGTGTATGAAAGTGGTGTCATGTAGCTGCACTATACTGATTAATTTTGTTGCCCAATTAAATGGGCTTGGGATCCTTACAAGAAATGTGCTATTTAAGCATAAAATATTGGTGTTGTATCTGTACTGGCATAGCTTATAAATTGTATCTCAAAATTTCACAGGCACAAAGCAAGTTTCTACCACTGTCAGCAAGCAAAGCCAATATAGCTAGCTATTCCAGAGGCGGGCCTCCTCCGTTATGGAAACAATTGCCAGTGGAGTCCCGCTCCCTTCACTGTTACCAGGTACCATAAGTAACGGTTGGCGGTGAGTTAGGCAGAAAGGACATATAGCCCAGTTTCCATGTGCCAAGCAAAACCTGACATGGTGACAGGACAATGAATTTTTTTTAAATTTATAAATAAACCAAACCAGATATACCATATTTTCCAGCATATAAGATGACTGGGCATATAAGACAACCCCCAACTTTTGAGAAGATTTTCGTGTGTTAAAAAGTCCGGACAGAGACCATATGCGGCACGAAAAGGAGTCGACCAAAAAGGAGCTGGTGGTCTCCGTCCAGCTCCATTGACAACCCCCGACTTTTGAGAAGATTTTCCTGGGTTAAAAAGTTACCTTATATGCTGGAAAATATGGTAAATAGGGTTGATGGCAAAAAAATTTGAAACACCAATATGTCATCTATTCTGGACAAATAACAATTAATGCCCAACTATGTATGTGTGGGCTGTATGGGTCAATTAGCATCTTGAATCAAGTTATTATTCAGGCAAAACACTACAATGAGAGTATATGTAGTATTCCCCTTAAAGCATATGAAAAAAAGTTTTGCTAAAACACTTTTAAATTCATTTAACTCTGTACAGAGTAGTAAGTTCCTAATAAATGTTACATGAATGAAATGTGTCCCTGAGAATAACAAAAATGCCACAAACTGCCAACTAATAGGTTTAATGTGGCATTTTATCTTGTTGTGTACTTGTGCTAAAATTATGTTCCATTCATTGGATTCTCTATATATGAGGTCTGTTCTCTGCATGTGCTATCAACAACTTGTTTTGTGGTGATTTGATTAATTTACTCTAATCAAAACAGGGAATGGTTTAGTGAATGGTTAAGAACACTCAATGGAAGCCAACTGTGGAGCCAGACTTTCAACTAGACAATTAGCATAAAATGTAACAGTTCATATAAAGCATACCAACTTTAATGCCTAGTGTACAGCTAACCCTCAACAAATGTTAATAGCTTTTATTTTGCCTCCAAGTACAAGATCACCTATTAAGCATTTTGCCACTTTATAACTTGATGTGTTTTTTAGATTTGGCATGTTAAATTTTATGTATAACTCTTCTTTATAGTTCCAGTTGCTAATTCAGGGGTTCCTGTAAATTAAAAAAAAAAAAAAAAAAAAAAAAATCAGAAATTCCCTAGGACATCTTAAATGACATTCCTAATCAGAACACGCATGCCATCTAGTGGTCACAATTGCTAACTATGGGCTTACTGGTGAACAGAAAAGTGGATGGTGAAAAAGTTCTGCTTTTGCTTCATAAGGCAGTCTCCTGGGGTGAGTATCAGACAGACCAGTGAAGTTTCCTATGTGCATAATACTCACCCAATACAAATGTTTGAACACAAAATTTCAGCAGAGTGTGGGGGAAAGTTAATTTCTGGGAAGCATGAAGTCTCCTAAATACCCACATAAAATACCTATAAACTGTATTATAAATATGAATTAGGAAAAGAATATTGCAAATATGAATGAAACTAGGGAGGGATGAAACAGGAAGATGGATATGGTACTTAATTGTAAATATTTATGAAGGAAGATTACTCTGATTTAGTGCAAAAAGTCAAAGAAATGTCAAATTAATGGGAGAAAGGGGATGGTACAAATAATCAAGATGCAACTCACATATGGAAGTCCTTCAGAATAAGGCATTAACTTTGACAGAATATAAGACACTGCTGGAGATTTTTATTCTCAGATGTAGGAGAGTGGTGTGTCAACAGGGACTCTTTGGAGACAACCGGTCATGAAAAATTGAACCCTCGATTTTGTTCTTTATGGAAACAATTTTATATTAGAGGACCTTGGATGGAGATCACTATACAAATGAAAATTAGACATCTACAAAAGCAAGTGTATCAAAATCGATAGGCATCCTCAGACAGGATATATCTAAGAAAATATGCAAGTGCTTATCTAACAAAAGCTACTGCATGGAAATTAATAAGTACATTTACCTTCTAGATTAATAAGATGGCAAATTTTATTCCTGTTTCCTACAATCTTAGCTTAACCGCCAGTGTGTTTTTCTTCTTCTTTTTTTCCTAAGGAAGAATTTCTGTTAGACCAAGATGTCACAGAGGATTAGCATAAGGAAAATGTAGAGGTTAGGCATGTCTGTAGCCACTGCAAACCACAGTGGGCACGTGAGCACCAGAACAGTTGACTCTGAGTGCTTCTTTCATACGTCTTAAAGACTTTGGTGGCAGATATTATCAAGACATCTAGAAATTAGGCTATGTTCTTTAGTGTTGGTTCCTGAAGCAGCTGTTAAATTAATTACATCAATATATTTCTCGAGTCTGAACTGATTAAGATATGTTTATTTTTGCTTTTATAAAACAGCTGTGATATAAGTACTAAAACTGATGTTCTAAGAAACACAAAATATAATTAAAATCCTCATCTGTTGTCCAGTTCAAGCTAAAGTTTACTTTTGGGTCTCCATATTTTACTTATATTTATAGGGAATACCAGTATGTATCTAGAATGCAAGATATTTTTCCTTAATTTTATTTCTAAGTACTTTCACATTCACCGTGTATTTATTTTTTTTAATTAATTAATTTATTTTTTTACCACTTAACATAGAGGATTAAAACATCAAAACAGAAAGTGCAAATGCTGAAATTGGCTCCAATAAGCAAAGCAGGTGATCCAAGAAAAAAGGATTTACCTTGATTTGAATTACATAGTGTTCCCTGTTCCTGACATTTTATGGTAAGATTTGTTGGGCTATAATAGCAGTTATGGTCTGTTAGCTAGAACCTATAACCTTCTGTCAATCAAATAAAAGAAGAGAAAAAGGAGGGCATGATTTAAATAAAAAAAAATCTGTAACACAAATAAGACATTGGCTTAGAGGCAACTCAACTGCTGCAGGTGTGCTACATCTGCTCAGTTGCCCACTGGGGACCAGGAGATAAAGAGATTTACACGAAGACGGCTAGACAACAGATCTGATAAGCAATCAGATAGCATGTTCCAGGTACTCTAACTACAGCATGGAGAAAATGACCCCTTAGCCACTTAATCCATTTTCAAACAATAGTTTTAATTCCTTTAAGATTCAAATGACAATAACCTGGTTAATGTTAAAATGTCACTAACATTCTGAAATAGAAACAAGTGATCTTTTAATAATCACTATAGCTAGGTAAACAGCATTGGGGTTTTAGATTGGGGCACGAATTCTCTGATGTCTTTTAAAGAGAATTCTAAGTGAGGACAATATTTTAAAATCTCATTTTCACATGATAATAATAGAAACTTTTAGTTATGATGCATGTGAAAAGACTTGATAGGTAGTAGGAAAATTTGAAGTAGCTTGTTTCTTCTTGGTAGACATCCAACAAGAAAATTTTTCTGCTTATTACTTTATGTACTGCTTTTTTTTTTCTAATTTCAGATGTCGACATGCTCATACCTGAACCCTGTGTTTATAATCGGATACAGAGGTGTACATGATCTACAGACCTCTCACTTTCCAAACACGACAATTAAAAAATATGCAGCATAAAAATACACTCCGTAATACTGAAATTTTCAGAAAGATGTAGAAGTCAGAAATACTATTATTTATCTGTCGCACATACATAGATGGTAACTTTAAATACATACATTACTATAGAATATAATTGTATATTATAAAATGGAACATTACGTTATAAAAGAAATAAAAATACAGTCATTCATGCTGTGTCTTTCAGAAATGTGTTCATGTAATCTAGTCATTCCCAAATTATGTCTTGAAGCTAACATTCTAAACTTGAACTGACAGAAATAGACTTTAACATTCTTGATTAACCAGATTCAACATCTCCTTTCTCTCCCTCTAAATTAGCAGACAACCTTGAAAGGAAGAATGCTATTACATCATCTACTTGTTGCAAAAAACATGTTCATGCTCAATACCAGGAATACTGTTATTTTCTTTACAAAAAGTCAAAACATCATAAGCATTTAGATGCTTTATTAAAAAGGAGCAACATGTAATCCACTTATATCATTCAAAATATAACTTTCCTTGTCAGGTTTATTGTGGTAGGATACCATGAGTCATGTGGCTGGTAGTGTTCCTTTATACCAGCTGCTAACTATCTTAATGGTAAACTTGGGGCCATTGCTGACAAAATATAAATGAATCTTTCTCTCTAAACCCCATTCCTGGCTTCATGTCTCTACGATTATCACTTTACCCTATGTCTTGGTTTGACCAACCTATATTTTGTATTGACTTTTAATTAATTACACTTCCATAGGCTCACTTAAGTCCTTTCTGAAATGCCACTTAAAAGAAAACCTATGAAATACCTGAGATACTGACATAAATGCTAATATTCCCAAGTCACACCCTATAGAGTTGTTTTAGGGAGTGAAGAGAACTGTAAGCAAGCCGGCCCTCCACGTTCCGCTTTAGGGCTGCATGTGCTGAATGATAATAAATGCTTACAGGCAAACCGATGGCACAACAGAAAAACACGCCGCGAGCTCTCAGACGGTGGGTCTGTTCTGTGATAAAGCTGAGGAGGTTACAGAAGTCCTGGTGATTCCCTCTGTGAACCGACAGCCTGATGCAGGAGTGGAGCCACTGAAGGGGAGAAAGAAAAGCCCCAGAGCCCTGAGAAGTCGAATCTCAGCAACAATCCCTCAGTCCACACATAGGGAAAAGCACCTAATTACTGGAAAGCGGGGCCGGGGGTGGAGGGGGGGGAGAGAAAGGAAATAAAAAGTGTGCAAGGGTAGAGAACACACGCATTTGTCTAGGCTGTGGAACGAGAAATCAGCCTGGATCCTGAGGGTAGCCATTAAGGCTGGATGTTTGTCTAACGCGTGGATGGATGAGGAGCAGCCCGGGAGCAGGAAAAAGACTGATTTTTAATGACTAGGAAAGCCGCACAGAAAGCACAGGGCGCTGGTGGCAAGCAGGCTTCCAGCGCCAGGCTGCAGGGCACTGGGCTCTCCCTGCAGATCAGGGCCGCTCAGACCCCGCGGGGAGAGGGGGGCGGGGGTGCAGGGAGCAGCGGACTCCGCCTGGGCGCGGGGTCGGGGGACGCGCACCCGCACGGAAGGACGGACACCACCCAGGGCGCTGCGCCCCGAGCTTCCCGCAGCGGCGCCCTCCCTGCGCGGACCCACAGGAGCAGGGAGCAGCACGCGGGGTCTGCTCTGCGCAGCGCACAGGTGCGCCCCGCGCGCCCCACGGAAACCCACCGCCACAGAAACGTCCGCCCATTCATTTCCCAAACACGCGCTCCATTCACGGCAGACGAACCCCCGAGGAGCCGGGAAAAGGGAAAAAAGTCGCGGGGAGGGCGGCGGAACAATGGCCCCGAAGCCGCCCCCCCTCCGCCCCCATTCTCTCCCCGAGTTCTGCCCCCATCACACCCGCGGCGCCAGGAAATGTCAGAGGGAGGGGCGGCCGGCCAGGCAGAGCCAAGGCTCCCCTCCACCCGCCTGGAAGGGATGCGGGGGGAGCCCCCGAGGGGGGCACCGAAAACTCGCCAAGTGTCCAAAACCCAGCGAAGCGCTGCGCAGGCAGGAACCGCGGACACGCTCCAAAGGGAGCAAGTCCCCGCCGGTGCCCAAGCGATCGGGACTCCCTGGCAGCCGCCCGCCCGCGGGCACCGGAGCGGCTGGGTCCCGGCTCTCCCTCCCCTCCGCGTGCGCCCCTTTCCCCCCTCCGCCTTGGAGAAGGGTGCGCGGCCGCGGGGCGGGGGAATACCGTTGCCTGGACGCGCGGAGAAACCAGGAAAACCCTCCTGGAAGCCGACGCTCCGGCCCGGGGACGAGCTAAAGGGACCTTTTCCACGCGAGGCGCTGGGCGCGGCGGCGGCGCGGCGGGCGGGCGGGGCGGGGCGGGCGCCGGGAGCCCAGCCAGTCAGAGGCGCGCGGCGCGGGGCGCGCGGACGCATTGGCGGAGCCGGTGCGAGCCCCACGCACCAGCCCGAGGAGGCTCGGCACCTGCTCCCCAAATAGAAGCCGCTCCGGCGTGCGGGAGCGCGGGGCGCCGGCGGGCAGCGGCCAAAGTGCTGTCAAAGCTCGGGGCGGGGAGCAGCAGGGCCCGCTGGGGGGGGTCCCCCTGGATGATTAGAAACTCCGCACTGTCCTCGGCCCCGGGCTGCGGGCGAGGACCCGCGCCGCCGCTGCAGCCTGTGAACTGCGCCGCCGGCCGGAGGATGGGAGCCGGGCAGTGAGCGCCGCCTGGTAAGTGGCCGACGCGCGCCCTCGCCGGGGACCGTGCGCCTGGGCTGCCGGGCGCCGGCGTGCAGGACGCACTGGCTTCTGCGGAGCCACCCTTCCTAGCCATGTTGCCAGAATTTAAAAAAAACTGGAAGATAAAGCTGCCGCTCCTTTTTTTTTTTTTTTTTTAACATGCTGGTGTTTTTGTGTTTTTTTTTTCAGCTGAGATTTTAGGTCAAAAAAAGTTAGGGCGAGAGTACATGTCACCTATGTGTGTATCTCCTAATGTCATCATCCCACCTAAGAGGAGACGGTTCCTGCAACTCAACGGAAAGGTGACGGAGGCGAGGATAGGGTGGGAGATTTTCTAGGAAAAGGACACCCGGTGTTGAGAAGATGGAATGCGGTTTTAGGTGCTGAGTGTGTGTCTCATGGCTGAGCAGTGCGTTTGGGAGAACAGAGCTCGAATGACTGAGCATCTGGCAGTGCAGGAACTTGTTAAATTTTAGCAGGATGCTCTGTAAGTGAAGTTCTGCAAAGTTCGGGAGACTTGAATTATGCCCAGGTGTTTTCTAGCTGTTGTGCGGGGATGTGATAGGCTGGAAAAAGGAATTAGGAAACATGTTTAGACAGTTTATTGAGGTTTTTTTTTTTTTAATTGAAAAGTGGGAATGTTGATTTGCATATACATGGATATGGTGTACAATAAGCTGAGAAAATTATTCTGACAACCTTAAAAAAATTTTCAGTTGTTTTAGCTTACTTTATTTGGGAAAAATCAATCCACCAAATATTTCAGAATTATTTTATTTTTAAGTTTTATCAGCTTTCTAGCGTGAAAAATACTATTCATTGTGGTAATGTAAATTCAGGTTTGGAAGCAAAAAACTTTTTAACTGTTGTGTGTGAAATGCCTTCCCTACGTTCATCTACTCCTTTTTTTAATTTAAAAGATGAAAATCACTTAGAGATGCCATGCTTATACCTTGATTGTGATTTTTAACTGTGGAAATAAGGATATGAGAAGCAGATGTTTATTAGGAAACAAGCCTTAAAAAATGCAGACAAATAAGTTGTAGGTTAAATTTAAAATTAGTGGAGGCATGATTGAGTTCTATTGAATTGCAACAGAACTACAGCAACACTTAGACTATCACCGAAAGCCTAAAGAGTTCATCATTATTAACATTGTGGCCTTAAACATAAAATAATTATTAATGATAAGGTTGTTATTTTTTTTCAAAGTGCCTGCTGTCAATTTTAAGAAACTCAGAAATGTTTCTTTGCATATTTTCCTACATCATACTGAAATTATTATAAATCGTCCAATGTGGACCAGTTTGTTGAGTCTCAAAGGTATATGTTTCCTTGACTAATAAAATGGGAAAAACAATATGACTATATAATAATATGTCACATAAAACAAATGAATAAAATTAAAATATATTACAAAGACCAACTAAGTTTAGTGAAGGAAACAAAGAACAAAATTTGAAGTTAAAAAAAGAAAATGTGCTTTAAAAAATAAAATTGAAAACTTAGCTGGAGCATGGTGAGGTGATATAAATGCCTATTTGAAAATAGGAAACCAGTACAATGTTTGCAATATAAATGCCAATGTGTTGTGTAGGGCGTGGTGGAGTCTTTTAATTGTTCATATTTAAAACTTTTGAAAAGTGAAAATTAAAGAGAAAAACTGCTACTTTTAATTTCTGCTTGGCATACACAACTGAAGAGAAACTTAGAATTCTCAAAAGTTAATAAAGGTGACATTACCCTGATAGGTTAACTGGAAGCCAGACTTTGTCTGTAACTTTTGGGGCACGTGCATATAAGGAATGTATATGGAAATATGCATATGAGGATGTATTTGGAAATAGGTCTGGAAAGCAGCAGTTGTGGGATTTTGAAATGATCACTGCAAGACCCTGTTTCCCTAGGTGAGGGGTACTTCAACTATGAAGTCGTCCTCCATTTTTCTTAATTTGGAAGATGATCCAAAAGCAAACCAGGATGAACACATAGACTGTGTTTATTTAAGATGAATTAAAAGTTAGTTGCTTGTGACTGTTTACTTCAACTTTCTGTGCCTAATTAAGTTTAAAAATGGATCAGGTTTGACTAACATATACTTCTTTAAATGTCTTTTTCACGTAACAGTTTAGGACCTTTGCCACCTTCAGGGTAGGGTGGGGTTTAGTGGCAACCCTGATTTAGGAATAAGGGCCAGAGGTTGCCAGTAAAGGGTGGAAGGCTCTCTAGATGGAATTAGTCAGGGGATGCTGTGCTGGCCAAGTTATTTTGGAGTTTGTCTTATTTTTAAATAAAACAAAAGGTATGTTTTTGTGTCTAGGGGGAGGGAAACAATGAAAACTCATCTCCATGGCTGTAATAGTGTGAAGATGATTTGACTATATCTAAGTTCCATTGGCTAAAATAGACTTTCATAGTAGAGTTTAGTGCTCCCATCCATCAAAAATTAATTTAGCATTTATGAGTCCAATATTTTAAAGTATTTGATTTACTGCATGCATCCTACCACATGTATTTTGATTACTCATCGTCTTTGAATTGCCTCTCTTTCAAATATGTTCTTAAAAATTTACTAGGAGGTTGGAAATTTCTCTTAATTTAAAGAGGTCTGTATAATTTCCTGTCTCAAATTCTGACTTCAGGAGCTCAGATTTATTCATCTCTTTCTTATTACTGAAGATGCAAACATAAAAAGAGGCGTGCATTTCAGATAAGATGTTAAGTTGGATTAGTGTTGTAAGGTTGTGCTGATATGTTGCATGAACTTCTTAGCACTTTATAGCAGGAAGAGGCTGGTCGGAAGCTCAGAGCAGTCGTATCCCTGTAGAGGTCTATTTTCTGAGCACTTGTGATCAATAACTCTACATTAGAGACGGGTACATTTTAAAAAGTAATGAAGTATATAAAACTCATTAACACTTAAGGATTAAAAACTATTATGAACCATGTCTCATCTCTGTACCTATCCCCTTTCGATTACTGTCTCCCAGGGGGGTTCTGGGTAAATGGGATATCAGACACTTGAATAGTTTTTTGGTTAATTATTTTTATTAAAATAAAGAGAACAAATTCAGCAGTGCCTCATTGATGAAGTTGATATGAAAGGAATTTTTAAATGGCTTTATTAAATATATTTCCTTTTTAAGGAAAATAGAGGCCTACAATTAGTTTTATCAGAGTGTTAATTTTATCCCATGAACTTGATATGTGACTGTATTTAACTTTATGATAAATGTGTGCATGAGTTAAACGAAGAGCATTTTCATGCCTATCAAGCCCTTAAGTTAACACACACATCTTTAATTTCTTATGCCAAAAGAGTGTATGCTGTATTTTTGACTTTATAGCTGTCTTAAATACTGGCTCCTAAGATTTAAAAGCCAGGCAAACTGTGGGACCTCTTCTTTTCTTTAGTACAGGGGAATGGAACTATAGAAATTGACCATAAAGTAACTCCAAAAGATAAATCAACTCAATCTTTTTCTGGAAATAATAATAAAAAAAATCAATGACTCTATCATTTCTTTAATATGAAATAGTGTTAAATTTATTAGTCATGATAAATTTTAGAAAGTACAGTCATGTTCTTTTCTCACATGTTTCTTGAGTTGGATGTTGAGATCACTGTTATTTTTTGTACATGTTCCAAAATTATTTCATTGGATGCATTTGACAACATAGGGGAAATATTGGTTCCCCCCCCCCAATTTTTTCAGTGGTCCCTTAAAAATCCATAAGGACCTAATAACTTGCCTCCTTGTGGTTACCACTTTTTACATTTATTTTTGACAAGTGGATTTCTTTGAAAAGATTTGGCAGGACTTGCACATTTCTTATTATGCTAGTCAGGGTTCCAGATATTTCCTGTACTCACTTGTATACACCAAAAATGTTGAGACCTTAACAGAAAGAATGGTATTAATGTATTTGTATGAGCTTTCCTATAAACACACCTTTATAGTTTGAGTCTTTACCCTAAGTATGGGTCTGGTTAAGGATTAAAGTCAATACTATGAATGTTATAGAAATTTTAAGTAATTGTGTATGTGTGTATATATATATATATATATATATATATATATATATACACACACACACACAGGCAAGGAGGAAGATGACAGTATTTTCTCTTTTTGTTACCATTTACTAGAAAAGTATTACTATATTCATAACATTCTATAAGGGGGATAGGATTCTGCTCTGTAGCATTTTTATAGCTATTAAATACTTAAGTAGGAGAACATATCTTCTATTATGATCTAGTATGGAGTTTAGGAAAAGATATTTTGAGGATCACATGTGATAAAAGGCGGATTGAATTTTCTCCCACTTGATAGTAATAATGTTGGCACAAACATTCATTATGAGGCTAAAAATTAGGAAGTTTTAATTGAAAGAGGTATTATAATAGGGTAATTATAATTGTAATGTTTCTGGAGCTGCAAAGAGATCTTTCATTGTATTTGCACAAATATTTCACTAGTTGCTGGTAGCTAGTAGATAACCAGTAGAGAAACAGTATGTTTGGTGAAAAATTTACTTTTAAGTGTATAAAGTTTAAACTTTATTGTTTTCAAATATTTATTTTTATATTTAAAAGTATTAAATAATTTTTCATAAATGAACCCAAATATAAAGGTAGAGTTTAGATAAAGTATTTTAAATCTTCTAAGTTCTCCCATTTTAGCTTTATATACAAATT
This sequence comes from Murina feae, assembly GCA_004026665.1. Lineage (NCBI taxonomy): Eukaryota > Metazoa > Chordata > Mammalia > Chiroptera > Vespertilionidae > Murina > Murina feae. Next base: position 9,890 of record PVJC01024952.1, on the reverse strand, counting down.
TACTTTTCAATAATGTAATGTCTGCTAAGACACTATAAAGTTTATAGTCTCTAAAATGACTGAATTAGATGAAATCCCAAGTGATTAACAGGAACATTAATTTGAAGGTATAGGTGACTGATAGTAGGAATTTAAAAAAGAATTTTTGCTTTCCCGAAATAAATTTTTATTTATTTAGAATTTCATTATTATTAAATATAAAATTGTTTCCTGGGTAGCTAAACAAAATTTAAGTGCTCACAAATATTTCTGAAAACATTATGTAAAGTTTCATAATTAATTTTAGATTTTGTGTTGGCCACATTTTGTTATTTGAAAACTTTCCTATTCATATTCTTTTATAAACAATATAGAGTAGCTTAATTTCATCTCTCACATTAAAAATTAATAAAACAACTTGTAAGTGAACATTAAGTTTTCTAATTTTGAGAATATTTGATGACAGAAACTTCAAAACACTGTCCTTTTTCAATACCATTATTCTAATAGAAATGTGTTAGCTATTGCTAAAATAACCATCTCATTAAAAAACAAGTACATATCTCATGAGTTATTATCAATCAATCATGAGAACAGTTAGGAGGAAAGATGAGAATAATATTTTGTATTGGGAGGAGCTTGTATCTGTACATATTTATCACAAAGAAAAATAACCCAAGATGTTTAGATGTTGAATGATGTGCTCAACATCACCTTTAGTGGAAAGGATGGGGTTAGAACCCGGTTCTCCTAATTTCTAGGTCAGAGGTTTTCACCGTTTTTACCTTTCTTGCTATACAAATCTTAATTCTTTTCATATCCAAATTAAGATTAGGACATAAGTATACATAATTTCCTTGTTGTCATTTCTTATCAGTAAAAGATTGCCTTTTAAAATTAAAAAAACTTAAAATCCAATTATATTGACTCAGAGGAAACAGCTATGCATATTGTTTTGTTAACCGGTACTTGAATATCTGGACTACTTAATTTGCTAGATGTGAACTTTTTCTCAATTCACCAGCTAAGTACAATAAGAGAACGTTTTTTACAGTTTCAGTTAGGAAACCTGGGAACTCAAGTAGGAAAAGGAATGTAATTATTTCCCGTGATTATTTATAAAGGGCAATCCTAATTTTGTTGTTAGTTTATTTTCTGGATTGGCAGTGTTTTTTACCTGCAGTGGTAAATGTTCAATGGGATATTCAATGAAATAGAAAACCCATGAGAAATGTGGGTGAGAAAATATTTCTGTATATTGGCAAATTTGGATACAATTTAAATAAAGGGTATCTTAGGGTAATAATGATTTTAGAGCATTTAATAAAATGCAAAGCAGAAAATGAGTCTCTTAAAAATAGGCACTATTCTTCTGAGTTTTAGAATACAAATATTAACTTGCATATAAATTCTAATTTTATTGGTACAATACTAAAGAAAGTTAAAACAGATAAATTTGAGTCTGTAATAGTACTTTCGTATTGTATTTGAAACAAAGTTTGTTTAATTTTATATGATTTTAAAATGAATCTGTATGTTAAAATTTTCTTCAGTATGACTGACCATGGTAAACTGTAAAGTCAGCACAGGGCAACATGGTGAAAAGGTAGTTGTATGTTACTGGGTTTCTGATATAATAATATTTTTATAGATCCTTTCTCTCAAACCTTCCATTGTCAAATTATGACAAGAAATTTGTGTATGTCCATATGGGGTGACTTCATATTTTAAGACTCTCTCTTTCTTTAATATTGAATATTTAAAGGTGAGAAATATAAGATGAGGTAAAAGACTGTGGCTAAAACAATTAATGTTTATTCTGAGGTATTTTCTACCCAATGCATATAGCCAAAATTTGGAAATAACTCTAGTAGAAAATATAAAATTTATTCTTTAAGCCCAGTGGATAAATGGTGCTTAAAATTCTTTGAATTTTTTACTTTTCCTTGATATTTATTTACCTACAGCTTACTTTTAATTCTTCAGTATTTTCAAGCAACAATAAACTTAGTAGGGAAGACAGGTTACTTGAGTTTTAAGTTTAATGATCCAGAGTTGATTTATGAAAATTTGTCATATTAATTGTGTTTTAAAATGTGTGACTGTATTTGATTGTTTCTCATTTTATAATGTGGTCTTGTTAATATACCATATACCCTGGTGAGTAAAATTAACAAAAAGTAATTCCTTTCTCATTTAAAGCAATTTCTACATTATTTTAATCACTCAAATGGTCTTCTGTGGACAGTTGTAGTAATGAGTAAGAATGTAAAGGGGAATAAGTAGTTCAGGGACTGACAGAGGACATAGGCACACAGGGTGAGTGTAATTCAGTGTGAAATGTTCAGTGTTAGGGTTATATATAGCTAAGATGCATATTTTCAGTATTTCTCCTCTTAGAGACAGCTGTTAGTTTTCTCCTATTAAGAACTTCCAGCTTGGACTATTTCATGCTAACATCGGTTCCATAATTGCTGCATTTACTTCCCAGATCCTACATTATTTTGAAGTAACTCTGGTTCTAAAATTCACCTAATTTAAATGAATGCTGTGTTTTTCTACATCTCATTATAGGGCTAACTTTAGTAATGTAGAACCATCTAATCTCTGATGATACAGCCAAATCTGATGCTATGAAAATGTGCAATTTTTATATGTTGTTATAAATAAGTTTTATTTCTTTCACTTATTAAATATGGAATATTAATGGTGCTGGTGATACTTATTTTACAGGTGTGGGGTAACCATGAAGCTAATGAAGCTTTTCTTGCAAAGGCCATTCCAGATAATAGCAGTAATAGTAGCAGCAGAGTTACCATAAACAACTTTACTATTTTTATAGTGTATCTAATATAGGGAGGCAGTATGCATTAGGGGACTTGGGATTTGAATTTTGGAGTTTAGAGTTGGCTCTATAACTTATTGTATAATGTTAGAAAAATTACTTATTTACCTGTAAAATTAGGATAATAACTGTCATGAAGTTGTGATAATATATAAGGAAAATATCTACTTTTTAAAAATATATTTTATTGATTTTTCACAGAGAGGAAGAGAGAGGGATAGAGAGTTCGAAACATCGATGAGAGAGGAACATCGATCAGCTGCCTCCTGCACACTCCCCACTGGGGATGTGCCTGCAACCAAGGTACATGCCCTTGACCGGAACCGAACCCGGAACCCTTGAGTCCACAGACCGACGCTCCATCCACTGAGCCAAACTGGTCAGGGCAAAATATCTACTTTTTAATGCCAAAAAATGACAGTATTAGGAACATTAAAAAAATAAGTCTGGGAAAATATTTTGGTTGTATTCCAATTTCTTTTCTAACATACAAGTTTTAAACTAGCTACCAACATATTTTATTTTTGTAAATTCTTCTAACTGTGGAAATTGATATTGAGATCTGTTGACCATGGTATTTAAAGATTATTCTTTGTACTTTCTCTTCGATGCAAGTAAATTAGCGTTAACAGTACCCTTAAGAGTTTGAGGTGCAAAGGAAGTGAGAGGTTTGATTCCTGACAATGGAAAGATGGAAAATTGTCGACCAGGACACAACATGATAAGGATGTTAAGAAAATGTACCAGAAATGTAATTATCAGGATATGACTCACACATTCTGAGAACCTTGGAGGACCAGGTCACCGTGGGGATGGATTAAACCCTGAAATTCAATGAGAAGGAATAGAACTTGAAGAGACTTTCAGTTATGGATTAACAAAGACCATTTTTCAGTTGGTGAAAGAGAAGCAAAATGAATATGTAGAAGAAAGTAGGAAAGTTAATTAATGTAGAGAAAGAACTCTTTGTTGTGCAAAGAGAAAATTTAAAATCCACCAGATGAGGAAATATAAAGGATTCTGAAAGGCATTTGTAGAATTGAGATTTTGCTAAAAAAGAAGAGGATAAGACTCCCGATTAGAAGGTATTGAGGATGAGGCTCAGCCCCCATTTTGCCTATTACTCTGACTTGGAAAAGTCACTTTCTCAGTCTATTAATCTCTCCAGGAAGAGAGTTAAAATCAATAAATGTAAAGGATTTTTTCTTTTAAAGTGTTGATCCACTGCAATTCGATGGCTATGTACTTTACGAGGTTTTGATGAAGAAACAGATGTGTAGGTGTTGACAGCTGAGTTTAGGATAGATTCCCTAAAACAGAGATATCGTCCATGGCATATGGAGAGGCCATGGGAGAAGCAGGAAGGTGTTATACACAACTTTAGTCCTGACTCAACAGCTTCCCTGTATGCTTACCTGAGCAATACAGTAACTTTTCTAAGCTCCCGTTTCTTTTCCCGTAAAAGGATGATATTAACTACTACTGTGCAGTTGCTTTGTTTTGTTTTGTAGGAAGAAAATGCAATTGTGTAGATTCAGGAGTTAAATTTAGGGGAAAATACTTCATGTCTTTAGGTATAGTTGCTTACAAAAGTATCTATGCTTAAGTTCAAGAAATATTTGAAGGCAGACAATTCATTGGAATATTATATAAATACATCTGGGTACAATCACTTCAGTTTTCCAAATGTGAGGAAAATCACTTATTTTCTTGGCACTAACTGTCCATTTACAGATAGGCAGATGACTTATTTTCATGGATCTTCATGGTCTAAATTGTATTTGACAACATTTAAAGAGAGTGTATGTTTTTTCATGTATTTTTAAATTTTTTATTGTGTTTTGCTGTACCTGAAAAAAAAGTTTTTAATGCCCATTCAGTTGTAAAGAAAATATATTTTGTTTTGGTAGGAGAGGAAGCTTTCAAAATACTGTTTCTGAACCCCATATGATTGCAAAAGGTTATAGGATATATTCACTTAAAAATAGTTTCCCCAGTTATTCTCTTCTTTCATTTTGATCAACACAATAGAAAGAAATGAAAGAAACAAATCTCACAAAAATAGTTCTTTCAAAAAAGTATAATAATACTATACAAGGTCCAGAGATACTGGATACAGAGGAAGAAGAAAGATGAATACAGCCACAAAGCAGACAGGAGAGGGAGCTGATAGAAAGCAATTTTAAACTGTTCAATGAAGAAGTGATTAAATAAGGATTCATATCATGAAACACTTTTAAGAAATACCTGGACTTGATATTTTGCCTGAAACAAAGTTTTCTGTTTATCTTTCTTGCATGTATTTGTCTTATCAGATAACAGGCTTTAGCTATAAACACGTGGTTGATTTTTCCTAGATTGACTATTGAAGTGCCATCTAGATGTCATATAGTTGCTTTGATAAATATCAAAAAGAAAGAAGTGACTTAGTGTTCTCATTTTCATTCTTATTTCTCGTTGATAGATGTTCTGCATAATCAGATATCTCCTATATATTGGAACTTAAAAGATGTTTTAAAGGTGACAATGTATCTTGAGTTATTTTCTAATCAACTACCTTTTTAAAATGTTCATCTCTATTTGGTTAGTGTTTGGCTTTAGCTAATATTTGGATAGAATGCCTATCAGAGGTCAACTTCATTTTCTTCAGAAGAAATTACTATATCATTAGTTTCTGTTTTCTTTTCATTAAAAAAATAGGCTAATTTAAGTTTTCTCAAGAGGGAAATATAACCTCAAATATACATTATTATTTTATTAATTATTAATCTCTTATCCCAAGTTAAAAATAATACAGACATAATTTTAAGGATTAATTTAAAAGTCATTGTTTTGTAGAAGAATTACTTTCCAGTAACAAAAGATAAATGTAACTTTTTTCCTAACTTTATTGATAAAGAGTGATATGCTATTTAAGAATGACTTTGAAATTGATTTTGAAATCCTTTTTGTTCTATTGGGTGTGTTATCCTGAGGACCACATGATAAAAGCAAGTCTTAGATGTCAGAATCTTGATTGAATGAACACTTTCGTCATCATCCCTTTTTTATTGTAACATCACAGAAATGATGATGAGCAGTATAAAAAGCAGATGATAAAAGCGTAATCTTTGTCTAAAGAAGTCCTCTAGTTCTCTCCCTCAGAAGTAGTAGTAAAACAGGTTTTAGTATGACTTCCTTCCAGCAAATGTTTATTTTTTCCATAGAATACATTTGGGTGTCTACATATCAAATGAAAAGGTATATCGTTTTGAAACACTGCAGACTATTCATGATAGAGTTATATCATAATTTATCTAAATTACTCTTCACTTAAGTTTTTTATCAGTTTGTTTTTATATGCAAATACAAGTAATTATGAGATAAAAATTATTATGTATTAATTTTTATATAAGTGTAAGTAAATCTAGAAGTGGAATTGCTAGGCCAGTGAGAATGTACATTTAAAATTTTGGTTTTACTGACACATTGCGCTCCACAGGGATGTCCCAATTATCGGCCCCTCCAACAGCACATTAGAATTCTCTCTCTCCGCATTCTAGTCAGGAGAGTGTATTCCCAAGCTTCTTGTCCTGCACCCAGTGGAATAGATGGAAAAGCTGCTTATTTCAGTTTTAATTTATGCCTAATATTGTGAGCATTTTTAGATGTTTATAAAATGTTTTTAACCTACTCTTTCACCTCATCCCTAGCTTAATTCCATGAAGTTAATATTACAAAAAAATCCCTTTACATGCTAAATGAAAGCAAGAAACAAATAGCAACAGTAAGTTTTGAGGCATTGCCAACATGTCTAAGACATAAAATGCACATCTGGGAAAAGCCAGATATGTCTGTTTAAATACCATTATGTTTCTTCCTCCTCCATTGCTTCCAAAACATCCAGTGGAGGTACAACGAAGAGAAGACAGTTAGTTCTATTTGAGTAGCGCAGGACAGACTTCAGGCAAAGAAAAAATTCTGGATAAATGAGCCCTCATATTCCAACCAGCCTTACACATCTCACTCACCCAGCACTTGTTCAGGGCAGCTTTCCCTGGAATCACATCTCCAGTGTGGTTTCTCTCCCTGTATTCTCCAAAATGTCAGTCATTCTGATGAATATTCTTTCAAAGACTCAAGTCTAGTCATTCCATTTCTTTGCTTGCTTCGGCTTGAAGAACATGTCTCAGATTCTGCCGTGTGCCCGTGAGGAGCTCCATGGCTGTCCTGTGGAAACTCTCTCCAGGCTTCTGCTACTGCACACTGCAGAATGAGCCACACGCCTCCAAAACCTGTCATCAGATTCCCATCTCTGTACTTGTGTTGACATTATTTCTTCTGCCAAAAAGGATGCTTCCAGATATCCCCATGCTAAAACTCCTTTTTCTACTGGGAGATCACAAGCTATTTTAAAGATTGGAACACATTTTGATCATTTTTATAAACTGCCGTGAGTAATATAAACAAGTGAAGTTTTTATTTAATTAAATTAGTTATTTGTCCTAACACATAATGCTCTAAAGAGCATAATGTTTTGAAGATACCCACATGGAGAAGTACTGCATAAGAAACATCACTTTAAGTACAGGATCATAGAACGAGCTCTCGGGAAGTGTTCTTACTGTTCCTCTACATAAATTTGTTTTTGGTCCTTGACCTGACAACATCAATAACATCAAATATTTAGGTAAGTTGTCTTTTCCTAATTACAATGAAGAAACCAAACATGTATGTCCTTGACAAATTTGTGATAACTGCTTTTAAAATTTTTATTTAAAGTTCAAGATTCTTTGACTTGCTTGCTGGATTTTGATACATCTGCATTGCTCATTATAAAACATGTAACATTGCTTGTTACAAAAACATGGACAAAGACAAATACTTATTTTAACACTAATGAAACACCAGCAAATGTTTTTCGTTTTATCCATCATTTACAAATGTGCAACAGGTATACACAGTGAAAGCTTCTTAGCATAAAGAAATCAAGGATATATGTTATTTCATAACTTTATAATTTTATAATTTTAAGATAATAATAGGAAACACAAGCTCTTAGCAAGTGTTCTTAGTATACCTCTTCTTTATACTGAATACTAGAGGCCTGGTGCACAAAAATTTGTGCACTCAGGGGTCCCTCAGCCCAGTCTGTGCCCTCTCGTAGTCTGGGACCCCTCAGGGAATGTCCACCTGCTGGCTTAGGCCCGCTCCCCGGGGGATCGGGCCTAAGCTGGTGGTCAGACATCCCTCTGGCAGCCTGGGAGCCCTCAGGGGATGTTCACTTGCCAGCGGGGAGCAGGCATAAGCTGCAGTCAGACATCCTTAGTGCTGCTGAGGCAGGAGAGACTCCTGCCACCACCACTGTGCTGGCAGCTGGCAGCCTGGCTTGTGGCTGAGCAGAGCTCCCCCGTGGGAGTGCACTGATCACCAGGGGGCAGCTCCTGCATTGAGCGCCAGCCCCCTGGTGGTCAGTGTGTGTCACAGTGCCCAGTCATTCCCAGTGGTTCTGCTGTTAGGATCAATTTACATATTACCCTTTTATTATATAGAATAGAGGCCTGGTGCATGGGTGCGGCCCAGCTGGTTTGCCCTGAAGGGTGTCCCAGATCAGGGTGGGGGTCCCGCTGGGGTGCTGGCCAGCCTAGGTGAGGGGCTGAGGACTGTTTTCAGGCTGCCCATAGCCCCTTCAGGTGTGTGTGGGGGGGTCCCACTGGGGTGCCAGGACAGCCTGGATGAGGGACTGATGGCTGTTTTTTAGGCTGGCCACACCCCTGGTGACCCAAGCTCTCAGCCTCTCCTTTTTTTCCTTTTTTTTTTTTTTTGGTGGGCTGGAAGCAGGTATCTGGGATTTATTTATCTTCTATAATTGAAACTTTGTAGCCTTGAGCAGAGCCCAGGGCCAGCCAGGGCAGGTGAGAAGCTTGGCTTCCTCCATTGCCAGGGGCAACCCAAGCTTCCTGCTTGCTCTAGCTCTGTGGCTGCCACCATCTTATTTGGTTAAATTTGCATACTCGCTCCTAATTGGTGGGTGTAGCGGAGTGATGGAATGATGGTTAATTTGCATGTTTCTCTTTTATTACATAGATGATGTATCATAGAATATTAATTTCACCATTGAGTCAAATTACAAGTAGCACTAAATAAAATGTCCCACCTGTAACCTAAATAAATTACAAACTTAGTTTTAGTTGTTGTATAATTCTGTCCTGATTTAACAAATTAACAACTAGATAAAATGTCACTTTTTTCTGTCAGACGCCAAAGTTATAAGAAGGATAAATAATTGAAAACTGAAAATATATTTTCTGTATCTTTTTAGTAATGTTTACAATTTTTCTTAGATAATTCTTTTGGGGTCTAATTTAAAATCAAGCAGTATCTTTTCCCAATCTGGTGTATATCTTGATAATTAGATTAAAAAGTGATTTTATAATTTCAGTGTCATAACATCATAGAAATATGAGCAAAAAAGTATTAAGTAAGTCTTAGGAGAAGGAAGGAAAAGGAAAATCATAAAGAGGAGTTTGATCCCAACAGGTCTACAGGCACCTCCCCAACTTTCAGATCATTGATTGCGTTTAAGTCTAAGAATATGCTGTTACCTCCTTTATTCTCTGTGCTTCTTTTTTCTTTATCTTAAGATGCTATTCCTTGAACCAATTTCTTTTGAACAAGAACCTGTATCATCAACAGGAAATACTATTGAACTGCATAAAGGATCGGCACTCTTTTTTTGTCCCATCACTAGATAAACTCGGAGAAGCCAACCTGCTATTCTTTGTATTATTTCTGCCTCAATAGAAAACACTAAAAGTAAAATCGAAGACTAAGACTTCTTTTCGAGATCGAGGGAAAATAGAGACTTTGCAGGTACCAAGCACAAACACAGTAGCTGAATTCACCAATGTTCCATTGTGCACAATTAAAATGACCTTCACTGTGATTTTACGGAATGGTAGGCAGTTGAATAACAAGGAAAGGATGAGCAGGTGTGTACACTCACCACTTAATCCGAAAGCAGAAAGGGCATTAATTGTCATGTTAGCTCACGTGTTCCTGTGTGGATAAATAGTTGGCCTGGAGG
>PVJC01024951.1:0-25112 GCA_004026665.1 Murina feae | reverse complement strand
TCTTTCTCTTCTTCTGGCACCCCTATAATTCTGATGTTGGTGCGCTTGAAGTTGTCCCAGAGACTCCTTACACTATCTTCATACTTTTTGATCCTTTTTCTTTTTTCTTCTTTTCTTTTTTCTTTTTGCTTTTCCCGCTGGGTGGGTTTTGCTTCTTCATATTTCATATCTTTGACTTGCTTCTTGCGATCCTCTCGTCCGCTGTTGGATGTCTGTATAATATTCTTTATTTCAGTCAGTGTATGCTTAATTTCTAGTTGGTCCTTTATCATATCCTTGAGGGTCTCATTAGATTCATTGAGGATCTCACTAAATTTATCGGCGGTCTCTAGAAATTTCTTGAAAAACCTAATAACTGTGGTTTTGAACTCTATATCCTGTCGTTTTCTTTCCTCCATTTCTATCATTTGTGACCCGTTTCTTTGTCTCCACATTTTGGCTGCTTCCCTTTCTGATTTAGGCGATCACTGCGAGGAATTAACCTCTAAGCCACTTGGTTATGAGAGTCAGCTGTGTCTACAGTGGGAGAACTTCTGTGCTAGAGACACCCTTATGGGGCAAGAGTTGTTTCAGTGGGGCTTTTATGCTCACTGCATCTGCCCCGAGTGTGTTCCTTGTGGATCTGTTTTGTTTAGGTTAGTCCCCTCAAGTTGTTTTTATAATTAGCATATAGTTGGGTCTTGCTTCCTTTTTTATTATTCTAACTCTAATATTTTGTCTTTTAATTGATGCTTATAGAGTTAATTTTATTGTAAGGGATTTATACAAGAGGGACCTAAAATTCCTAAACTGAAAAATTTCAGTAGGCTTATCTAATCTAATAAAAGAGTAATATGCAAATTGACCACCACTCCGAGACACCCAAGCCATTCCCATCAGCCAAGCCATGCCCACCAGCCAAGCAGAGCAGCTGTATGCAAATTAAGCCAGCCAAGATGGCGGCTGGCAGCCACGAAGCTAGAACAAGCAGGAGGCTTCCATTGCAACTGCCTGACTAGGCCAGCAGGCCTCTGCTCAAGCAACAATATTTCAATTTTAGAAGCCACAGAGATGAAGCAAACAGGAGGCTTCCATTGCCTGACTAGGCCTCGACTCAAGGTAACAAAGTTTCAATTATAGAAGATAAATAAACCCCAGAAACCTGATTCCAGCCAGTCTTGCTGGGACCTTCAGTCAATGGGAGCTGTGGCCAGCCTGAAAACAGCCCTCATCCCCTCACTCAGGCTGCCACACCCCCATGGGGTGAGGGTTCCCACTGGGGGGCTGTGGCCAGCCTGCAAACAGCCATCAGCCCCTCACCCAGGCTGGCCAGGCACACCAGCAGATGGACATCGCCCGAGGGGTCCCAGACTGCGAGAGGACAGGCTGAGGGACCCCCCTGAGGGCACAAATTTTTGTGCACCGGGCCCCTAGTTAATATAATAATTGTTTAATAATTAGAATGACTCAAAATTAATTAATCCACAGTGTAAAAGTTCTAAATGTTCCCTAGAATTATTTAGCTCCAATGTCTGCATGGGTTTTGGACTCTGGTGGCTCAGCCATTGATTTGCTCTGTGACTTCCAAGCAGATTAGATTCCCAAGCATTAAATCCCTAATAGATGCTAATTTCTGACCCCAACCCCTGTCACATTAAACAATTCAGAAACCCAAGGATGATGTGAAACATTAAAAAAATTTTTTTGCTTTCTTAGTTTAATACTAGATCAACAAGTGCAATTTTTATACATTTGCTATGAGAGTCATATGTTTTTAAATCTTTCTACATCCTTCAAATATTGGGCCTTTGCAATTTGGATACTCTAGAAAATAAAATAGAAAGTTAACAAAAATGTCTCAATATTCCCAATTTGCATACATATTATTTAATTGATGTGAAACGTATTTTTAAAGATAGAAGATTATTAGTGACTTTCCAAGATATTTTTATTACAGAAAATTTTAAACATACTCAAAAGTAGAGAGTATCCTCATGTTCTCATCATAAAGACAGTTTGCCAATCTTATTTTATCTATCTCTTAACCCAACAGTTTTTTTTTTCTCTATTTCCTGAAGCATTTTAAAGCAAATCATAGGTAGCAGATCATTAAACTCATAAATCCTTCAGTATATAAGTAAATCTTTTTAAAATTACATCTAATAATCCTTGCTTAGTCCCATTCCCTCCTTATTAGATCAGGAAATTAAGAGGGTTAGTGATTTGCCCAAGGCCATATAATTAGTGGCATAACTAGAGTGAGAACCCTAGTGCTCTAATGCTAATCCTTACCCTTTCCCTGTAACATGTTGCCTCCGAAGATTACCTACTTATTAGCTAAATAGAAAAAAAAAAGTAATTAGGTTTTCTGCTGGCATCTTACATCAGGCCATCTTGGGAGATATTAAATATGCAAATTCCCAGGTCCCATTTCAGAGGATCTAATTTCTTAGGGCTGAGGTGGCGCCAGTGGTTTGCTGGAGCCATCTTATACTGGCTCTTGAGAGCCAACTATTAAATTTTAAGAAATTTTATGAACCAATTACTAAGAGTCATTAAAAATTAAATAATAAAGCTTACCATTAAGTAAATTATATTAAAAACAAAGGTAAAAATACTCCAAGCTCATCACTTCCCTTGGGCTTTACTACACTTTATTGTGATCTATGTTCTTGAGGTCATGTTCATTGTATTTGTGTGGTAGAAATCCCACATAATGATGTGCTATTGTGCATCTTGTCCCAACTGCTCATTCAGCGGCAGCTTGAAATTGGCTTTTTATGTGGAATAAAAAGAATTTACACCACGGGAATTGGCAAATACAAACCTGGTTTAATTTATTTTTTTATTTATTGTCCAGACTTAAGAAAGTGATAGAGAAAATGTTAATAATGCAGATTAGACTGTACAGTGTCACATCTTCATTCATTATGAATAGTACAAAATGAGGAAGGTTCTTCCAATATTCCAAAGCTATTACACAATGTAGCAAAGAAATCTCCCACGTCATTAATGAATGATGATTCACTTTTGTTTAACTCATTAATGTCAATGAAAAAATCAACCAACAGTCATGTTGAAGTGATATATACTTCATCAACTGCAATCATAGGTCGGCTATAGATAGGGTTTGGCAAAAATACCAAAGCATTCTCTAAGGTGAATTAACTTCATGAAATTTACAAAAACAAATAAAAAACACATTGAATGTTGTAAATTTCTCAGCAAAAAATATATTATATTTATATATATATATGGGATACCGGCATTTTTTGGTCCTTTTTTTCACCCCTGGGTGAAACACAGGAATCTAGAGTCAAATGATTCTCTCAGATATTCTGTGCCCACTAAATTTGGAGACCCACTGTTTTAGCCATTGAACAAAAATATCAGGATCATTTAGTTAGTCTCCAAAGGTTCTTCCTGATTCTTACTGAAAGCAAGAAACAGAATGTGTTCTTTCAAATGCAGCGATCTATTTCTTAAATTTTAAAGTTAATTTAAAAATAGTTTTAGAAAGGCATAATTAATATACAATAAACAGCACATATTTGGAATGTATAATTGGCTAAGTTTTGACAAAACTATGTTTTGACAAGCCCATTATGACAATCAAGAATGTGAACATATATTCATCACCCTAAAAAGTTTTCTCATGCCCCTTTAAAAAAATCTATATATATAAAAGCCTAAGCAACCAAACGATAAATGACTGGTTAACCAGTCACTATGACACGCATTGACCACAAGCGGGCAGACGCTTAATGCAGGAGCTGCCCCCTGGTGGTCAGTGTGCTCCCACAGCCAATCTCCCATGGCCAGCCAACCTCCTGCAGCCCCTCCCCCTGGTCAACTTCCCACAGCCCCGATTGGTGAGGGACCCCCCACCTGTGTACGAATTTGTGCACTGGGTCTCTAGTGTGTGTGTGTGTGTGTGTGTGTGTTTGTGTGTGTGTATATATATATATATATATATATATATATATATATATACATTCAGGCCTTTTGGTGATAGGGGGCTCAGGGTTATTCTGGATGCTTCAAGCTGACCAAGGACGATGATGGGGGCGGGGGTTCAAAGGCCGGGGTCAGGCAAGGCAGGTCAGAGGTCAGAGGGTAGCCGAGTGTAGGGATGGAGCAGGAGCTGATTTACAGTCACCCGTGACATCTCCGCTATCCAGGAACGGATGAACTTAAGGAGGCAGGGGGCTAGGAGAAAAAAGACACAGATGAGAATTTGGGGCCCTATCATGGGTAGGACACAGGTAGCTAAGGAGCTTTGGAACCAGCAGAAAGGAGAGTTGTTCTGGGAGTGTCTTGTACATAGTTCTTCACTCAGCTCAATCAGGGTCTGCACGTTTTGCTCCACTACTCTGGACTTGTTGGTGTAGTAGCAGCATTGTTCCTGAAGGAATATGCAGGTGCCTCCTTTTTTCTGCTGTCAAGAGATCTAAGGCGCGCCGGTTCTGTAGAACTACCTGGGCTATTGATGTCACTTGCCACTGTAGGGAGGCTAAAGAGGTGGTTGTGGACTTCAGGGCTAACTGGAGTTTGTCACTGATGTCCTGAGCAGTGACCAGACTGTTCCCAAGGGGCCCTCCCCTTGGCGAGGTTTACAGAGGCAGCGATACTCACCCTAACATGACAGGGAGGGAGGTGGCCTGACGGTGGGTATAGGTTGCTCAGGGTCCGGGGGAGAAAGAGGAGAGGGAGGGTGACTGAGGAGGACCTTAGCGAGGCCCAACATCTCACATTTATAGAAGTCATGCTGCTCCGGGGTCCTCTTGAGCCTGGAGAGGTGGTGCCAGGACGGATCACCAAGCAGTTTGGCCACGGTGGGGGTTGTAAGGATTATAGTGTGAGGTCCTTAAGGAGGATCGAGTCACCAGAGTGAAGGGCTGGTCTTTGGAGCCTTGGTTGGTCGATTCTGGCTTGGGCAGAAACCTGTCCATGTGTTCTCAGAGCAGCGGATGAAATCAGGATTTTGAGGAATAGGAGATGGAGTTCCTGCATGTGAGAGTGGGCAAGGAGAGATAGGGATCGGTGGGACAGAAGATCCTGTAGTCTGTCAGTGGAGGAGACCTGTAAGGGTTGTTGGAGGCAGATTTTTTGAGCCTCCTTGGTGAGAACGGCAGCTGCAGCCAGAGTTCTTATTTGCATTTCCATTTCCTTTTTTAACTTTCTGAAACAGACAACATTTTAGGAGGTATGTGAGAAGGTTTAAAATGTCATTCACGTCAGTAAACACTATGCCACACATTATTTCATAATTTCTGCTAAAGGCAACTAATTACTATCTGGCACTTATACACTAACAAAATATTCAACAGAAATAGGTGTGTGTGTGTGTGTGTGTGTGTGTGTGTGTGTGGTGTTGGTTTTCCCACTCCAGAATGTCATCTATTTCAAGAGTAGTGAGGCCAGTTACATTTTACTCAGGCTAACTGGGGCTATATTCTGATTTATTTTAGTGAAATGTTAGTCTCTCCTTATAGACTGTTACTCTAAGAAGCTGCCTGTCTGGCCTTTCAATTTCTCTGACTCTGAGTGGTCCCTCTGAAGATAACTAAAAGCAAAGATTGGGTATGCTTTTATTATCATACTAGGGGCCCAGTGCACAAAAATTTGTGCACACGGAGGGGAGGGGGCCTCAGCCTGGCCTGTGCCCTCTCACAGTCTGGGACCTCTCAGGGGATGTCCACCTGCTGGCGTGCCTGGCCAGCCTGGGTGAGGGGCTGATGGCTATTTGCAGGCTGGCCAAGCCCCCCCAGTGGGAATCCTCACCCCATGGGGGTGTGGCCAGCCTGGGTGAGGGGCTCAGGGCCATTTCCAGGCTGCCCATAGCCCCTTCGGGATTCGGATCCCTACTGGGGTGCCTGGGTGAGGGGCTGAGGGCCGTTTTCAGGCTGACCACAGCCCCTTCAGGGTTTGGGTCCCTACTGGGATACTTGGCCAGCCTGGGTGAGGGGCTGAGGGCCGTTTTCAGGCTGCCCACAGCTCCCATTGACCCAGCGTCCCAGCGAGGCTGGCTGGAAGCAGGTTTCTGGAGTTTATTTATCTTCTATAATTGAAAAGTTGCCATGAACCGAGGCCTAGGCAGGCAATGAAGCCTTCTGTTGCTTCAGTTCTGTGGCTTCTATAATTGAAACACCGTTGCCGTGAGCGGAGGCCCACCCGGCCTAGGCAGGTGGTTGCAACGGAAGCCTCCTGTTTGCTCTAGCTCCGTGGCTGCCAGCCTCCATCTTGGCTGGATTAATTTGCATATAGCTGCTCTAATTGGTTGGGGGCGTGGCTTGGCTGGTGGGCATGGCTTAGGTGGCTTGAAGTGATGGTTAATTTGCATATTACTCTTTTATTAGATTAGATAAATAGACTTTGCAACCCCCAACCCCAAACTAAAAGGGCAGAGCCATAGTTAATCTCCAGTTAATTGTAACTAAAAATTCAGAGCTGTACTAGGGCTTCTGTAAGAAGATGAGCAGAGGCGCCCTGGCTAGGACACATCTTCCTGTGCCAGCGTGACGGCTTCTTAATCACTTCCAAAAGTGATATTATTTCCCCATTTTTCTCAGAGTGGGTTGCTTGGTGGCAGGATTGGAAGAGGGGATGAGCCTCGCCAGTGCTGACACTGGTTGAGTTTTCTAGTCTTCCTAGGAAGCATGGGCCCCAGCAGCCTCTTCCTGCCCTTGGGAAAGGGGCAACATGTGCAAATTACCCAGAAGTTTAAGGATGAATGCCCAAATCTCTTGCGGTGAAATTCAGCTGCAATGTGGTATTGTGAAGTTATTTATCTCTAATCAGCATATTACTCTGAAAAAGGAAAAAGAACTGTACATACAGCAATAAGCAATGTTCCTTCCTCCCCCCACCCCTTTTCTGGGCATTATTCTCTAACCCATAACAGACGTTATGTAATAAGTCTTCAAAAGGCCCTTTATCAGCGAGGGAGCCATCTACCTTTCCCTGCCCAACAAGATAAAAGCTCTGTTTGGAAGGAAGCTCTGTTTATAGGTTGGGGACTGGTAGTCTTCCAAGATGCTGGTTAAAAAAAAAAAATTAGGAACAAGAAGTATCTGTTCTGCATGAAGAAAAAGAAACAAAAAAAGCTTCTCTATTTGGTTAGGTAAACACAGTGTTGGCTTAATAAATGGAGAATGCATAAATGGTGTTGATTATCCCCTCAATTAGAGGACAAAACATAACTTGTGACTTAAAGAAGAAAGCAGATGATGATGCAGATGCATTAACATCTAGTTTAACGTACCATTGTAATACTTCGCTGCACTTCCCAAAAACAATTATATTTAGAAGGTTAGTAGAACACATGGAACAGGAGAGGAGCACTGGTTTTCGAGTCAGGTGAGCTAGAGCTGAATTTGGGGTTTTTATTATTTTTGCCCTGTAGACATCATTTTTTGAAAGATTTCATTAGTTATCTGAACTCCTTCACCTCAGGCAAAGACATGGGAACCCTAGGGGTGTGTCCAAAGGGAAAGAAAGCTGGTCTGGGTGTGAATCCTGGCCCCATGGCCTACTAGCTAGAAGACCTTGGAAAGTTATGTAACTAACCTCTCTAAGCCCCATTTAGCAGTGCCTAAAACATAGCAAAAGCCAAAATCTTGATGATGATGATGATGATGATGATGATGATGATGATGATAGCATTATCATTATTTGAACTAACCGGATGGAAGAGTTGGCCCTTATGAGAGCTGACTGGCAGCCCCCGCCCCTCCACCCCACTTCCCAAAGGGATACAACACACTTTGGTCTGAGATGTTGCTGTACCCTTAAGGGAGTGTGGGAGTGGGCAACAGGAATTTGAGTGCAAAGACAGAACTATTTTTCAGGTGCAGAGGTCTAAGCTAACTTTGCTTTTGTTGTCAAGGTCGGCGCAGGAATCAGTTAGAAGAATAGCAGGTGGAGAAACTGAAACTGGGAAACAAAACAAGAAGACATCAGGGCTTCAAAGCAGAGGCCGTTCATTCTCAGCGGAGGGCTCATGCCTTCAGAAAACCAAGCCTCATCCTTAAAACTGCCTGAAAACACAGATGCTAAGGGGAGAAGGTGTAGCTGCTGGCAGGCAGATGCTCTTTAATGGATACAGATTGAGGGCACCAGGACCAGTGGCACCCCCTGGACTGTGGATCCTATCAGATGACCATATTTGTTTAGGAAAAACTCAGGGCTCGAACACAGCTGGGTCTGCAGTTTAAAGGTCTTGAGGTTCCATAACGAAAATGACTGTTTCTGAGTAGTGGTGGTGGGGGCGGTGAAGAGAAAGAGGACTGTTTCTGGGGGGGAAAAAGTAAACATCTGTAATACTTTCAACAATATAGATAAAAAACAAAAAACGACTGTTTCCATTTGTAGTTACGTTATTTTTCTAATTCATCTCTGATTCGACTCACCATTATCCAAGGGATATAATACATTTACCTTACTGCTTGAATTTCTGACATGATTGTGATGCTAAGAAACAGTCAGGATTAGTAAACATACAGACACTGGGCCCTGTTCATGGCTCCTGGCTGCTTACTTCTGGCTCTTGTCTTCCAGGCCAAGATGGATGACGTGCTGGATACTCTATGCATAGTGACAGAATCACCATTCACATCCCCAAAGTCCTGTCACATAGTCAACAGCAAATTAGCATGGACCCATTGGGAAATGTCAGTGTAACCAATTTTATATGATTCCAGTAAACACCAGCGAAACTTTTTATAGTTAGTTAGTAGATGCAGTGTCGTCGAGAATAAATACGCCTTTTCTGTTTGGTTTCTGAAATGTTGATAATGGCTTATCTATAGCTAAAGTAACTTCTTGACAAAACCCATGGGTGCTACAGGATTTTCTGTTTGTAACCATGACCCACCTCTTGAAGCTCTCTGGCTCCTAAGCCACATCTCTGGTTCTTCTGTCTTTCTTATCATTTCTTCCCAATTTCCTTTGTAGAATTCACTTTTCTGTCTTGTTAATTCTAATGTTCCCAAAATTGTGCTCTCAGCCACTTTCTTTCACATGAGATATTTTCACTAGTTGATGTTTTCATTCTTTTTAAAAAAATCTTTATTGTTCAGATTATTACAGATGTTCCTTTTTCCCCCTCATAGCTCCCCTCCACCTGGTCCCCCCCCACCCCATGCCCTTACCCCCACCAGTGTCTTCATCCATTGATGTTTTTGTCCAGTCTCTTCCCATACCCCTCACACCCCTTTCCCCCTGAGATTTGTCAGTCCATTCCCTTTCTATGCCCTTACTTCTATTCTATTCACCAGTTTATTCTGTTCATCACATATTTCTATTGACTTAATTGTTATAGTCACTGGTTGATAGATATGTATTTGCTGTCCCTTTGTTGTTCATATTTTTTATTTTTACCTTTTTCTTCTTCTTCCTCTTCTTAAAGAATGCCCTTTAGCATTTCAAGTAATCCTGGTTTGGTGGTGATGAACTCCTTTGATGTTTTCATTCTTATTTAAGTGTTTACATTTTTTTATTTGGGGGATTCCCCATTCTCTCTATATTTCTGGCTGTGACCTGTCTAGATCTCTATTTCTTTCTTTTTTTTTTTTAGCTTTTTTTTTTTTATTAATTACATACAGTTTTACAAAGATTAGTACATATATCTCTTTTTTCCCCTGCCCTTCTGCCCGCCTCCCCTACCTAGATCTCTATTTCTAATTGATACCAGACCTCTTATCTAAAGGATCCCATAGATTTGATAGCTCAGCCATTTTTCACATTGATTTTCCTGTTGGCTTAAACCAGGAGTTGGGAACCTTTTTTCTGTCAAGGGCCATTTGCATATTTATAACATCACTAGAGGCCTGGTGCACAGGTGGGGTCCCTCGGGCTGGCCAGCGATCTTGGGGCAGATCAAAGACGGTTGGGGGGAGGGACCGCAGGAGGTTGGCTGTGGGAGCGCACTGACCACGAGGGGGCAGCTCCTGCATTGAGCATCTGCCCCCTGGTGGCCAGTGCACATCATAACTACCATCCAATTGTCTGGTCATCTAGTTGTAGTGGTTGCTTAGGCTTTTATATATATACTAGGGGCCCGGTGCACAAAAATCTGTGCACTCGGGAGGTCCATCAGCCCGACCTGTGCCCTCTCCCAGTCTGGGACCCCTTAGGGGATGTCCACCTGCTGGTGTGCCTGGTCAGCGTGGGTGAGGGGCTGATGGCTGTTTGCAGGCTGGCCAAGCCCCCCAGTAACATCCCTCACCCCATTGGGGTGTGGCCAGCATGGGTGAGGGGCTGATGGCTGTTTGCAGGCTGGCCAAGCCCCCCAGTGGCGTCCCTCACCCCATTGGGGTGTGGCCAGCATGGGTGAGGGGCTGATGGCTGTTTTCAGGCTGGCCAAGCCCCCCAGTAACATCCCTCACCCCATTGAGGTGTGGCCAGCATGGGTGAGGGGCTGATGGCTGTTTTCAGAATTTCAGTCTGCCCACAGCTCCCATTGACCCAATGTCACAGCAAGCCTGGCTGGAAGTAGGTTTCTGGGGTTTGTTTATCTTCTATAATTGATACACTGTTCCTTTAAGCCAGGGCCTAGTAACAAAACCTCCTCTCTGCTTCAGCTCTGGCTTCTATAATGAAACAATGTTTAATTAGAAGCCAGGCCCGGCCTGCTGTTCGCTTCAGCTCCTAGGATTGAAACATTTGTTGCAAATATGATGTTCCCTGGAGCGGAGAGATGCCCAGGTGGCCCACAAACAGTTTCACTCCTGCTGCAACGGACACTGCCTGTTTACTCAGGTCCCTGAGTGCCGGCCTCCATGTTGGCTGGGTTAATTTGCATACAGTTGCTCTGATTGGCTGGTGGGTGTGGCTTAGGCATCCTGAAAAAAACGGTTAATTTTAATATTACACTTTTATTAGTTAGGACTAGGGGTCCGGCGCACGAAATTCGTGCACTGGGGGGGGGGGTCCTCAGCCAGCCTGCCCCCTCTCAACATATTGGGAGCCCTCAGGGGGTGTCTCACTGATGGCTTAGGCCCGCTCCCTGATCCCCTTGGAGAGTGGGTCTAAGCCACAGTCTGGCCTCCCTTTGTGGGAGGCGATCAGGCTAATCAGGGGAAGCCATAGCTCCATCACCCCGCTGCTGCAGCCACTGCCAGTCACCGCAGCCACCAAGGTGTTTTCATCAACACGGACTCCAGTCCTTTCACCATGAAAAAATGACAACTTTCTTTAGGCATTTTCAAGATTTGTTTTTCATAGAATATGACATTTCTTTCTTTTTATTTTATCCTCACCTGAGGATATGTTTTCATTGATTTTTAGAGAATGTGGAAGAGAAGGGAAAAACAGAGAGAAACATCAAAGTGAGAGGAACACTTTGATTGGTTGCCTCCTGCATATGCCCTGACCTGGGCTCTGGCCAGGGAGGAGCCTGCAACCTAGGTACATGCCCTTGGTCAGAATTGAACCCAGACCCTGCAGTCAGTAGGCTGAGGCATTATGCACTGAGCCAATCTGGCTAGGGCAGGATATGACATTTCTTAACCCTTCAGCAGTGGACCTTCATTTTTTTTCTTCAGGAGTGTGGTGGAAAAACCCTAGATTGCCTTTAGGGATTCTTATTACCCAGGTTACTAAGAATATTACCAGTGGCATACAGGGAGCTTAGCCAATGAGCAGTAAGAAAAGGTGTTTCTTCTGTAGTTCACTCCAATCACTGGCTCCACCCCTGCCCCTCCAATTCCAGTTATATCCCTGCCCAGGCCTGTACCCTCTGGCCAGGGCCACAGGCCTGGGCAGGGGACTCCCAAACCCCTCTGATCGCCACCTTCACAGAGCCCAGGCCTCTGCGATCACTGGCTCTGATCCCGCCCCTTGCCATTGTCGGCTCTGCCCTTGCCCTACTGGCAGCCTCTGGCCAAGGCTGCAGGCCTGGGCAGGTGACCCCCAGACCCTTGTTTTGCTGGCTCCACCAGTGCCCAGACCTCTGTGATCGCAGGCTCTGTCCCTGTCCCTCTGATAGCTGGTTCTGCGGAGCCCAGGCCCCTGCGATCTCCAGCCTTGCCCCTGCCTAGACCTGAGGCCTTTGGCCCAGGCCTTATGCCTGGGTAGGGCATCCTTATACCCCTCCGATCACCAGCTCTGCCCCTGCCCCCTCTGATCACTGGCTCCACCCTTGCCAATGCCTGAGGCCCCTGGCAAAGGCCTCTGGACTGGGCAGAGGACCCCCAACCCCCTCTGATCACCAGTTCCATCCCTCAGACCCCCTGCCTCCCCTGTCACCTGCCTGGCTAACAGGCCTGACCACTTCAGTGGCAGGGCTGAGCCGGACTGGGCACCTCCATCTTGTGGCTATGGGGGAAGCCATCTTTGTCACAGAGTGACACCTAATTTGCATATTACTCTTATTAGATAGGATGTGGCTATGGGCGCCGCCATCTTGTGGCCATAAGGGTGGCCATCTTTGTCATAGAGTGACACCTAATTTGCATATTACTCTTTTATTAGGTAGGACTAGAGGCCCAGCACATGAAATTCGTGTGTGGGTATGGTCCCTAGGCCTGGCCTGCGATCAGGGCCATCTTCCCCAGCTGCCTACAGCCAGCCCCACTCCCCACTGCCACCCATCCCCAGATCCCCATTTGCCATTGGGTGATTGGTGCCTGCCAGCCCATTAAAGGGACCAAGAGGTGGTCAGTGTGCCTCATAGTGACTGGTCCAATGGTTGTTCTGCCATTAGGGTCAATTTGCATATTACCCTTTTATTATATAAGATATAGACTCTCAGGCCATATAAAGTTATCAACTTAAAAATTAGCCTGCTATATTTGGTCAAACATTTAATTAACTCACCTCTAATACCTTGGCAGGGCCAGACCAAATGATTTGCAGGCTCTATCTGGCCCTCGGGCTGGACATTCTCCACTACTGGCTTAAACCAACCATGATTCATCCCCACATCACACCCAGAGCTGGGGGCTAGTTTATTGCCCTTTCAGGGCCTTATGGAGGCCCTCTCAGAGACGAGTTCTTCAGCAAGCAAGATAAGCGGCCGATCACCCAGCTCACATACACACATTCCCACCTGCTAAAATTCATAGAACAAGTTCCTTCTCTGGCATTCAAAGTCCCTCATAATCTAGGCTCAGGCCACTTTTTCAAAAATTTTATTGATTTTTTACAAAGAGGAAGGGAGAGGGCTAGAGAGTTAGAAACATCGATGAGAGAGAAACATCAATCAATTGCCTCCTGCTCACTCCCTACTGGGGATGTGCCCGCAACCAAGGTACATGCCCTTGACCAGATCGAACCCAGGACCTTTCAGTCCGCAGGCCGATGCTCTATCCACCGAGCCAAACCGGTCAGGGCCAGGCCACTTTTTAGTTGCTTATTTTTCTCCCTAAATGCCCCTATGTTCTGGCCACTGTGGGTCTCCATTCTCAGGACAGGCTCAGCACTTACCCGTCTCAGTTTCCCTGGTCAGGCCTTTGTTCTTGGGTACCACCCTCCTATTTTCTCTGCCCATCAACATCCCACTCATTCCTCAAGATCTATCTGAAAAGCCACTTCTGACATGAAGCCATCCATGCACACCCAGGGATCTCTCTTCTTATTTTCCCCTTTGAATTTGTAGAATATTGTGTTTGGCTTTTCCTACGAGATGTTAGGTTCCTTGAGGTTAAAGACTGTGCAGTTATTTTTATAGTTCCCACCGTGCCTGGCACACACTCACTGCCTTGCTTACTGTTGTTGGATGAATAATAACTTGACTAAAACGTCGCCTGGTTATTTACAAAAAAGCCACATCTGTCTTAGCAAGGGAAGCAATACTGGCATCATCTGCTTGGAAGACGAAGTCCCCCTCAGATGCACAATGACCCCCTTGCCTGCACAGGCTTTAGGTACTTAGGAAAAAAGGAAAAGGTACTTGCAGTTGGTAAAGTTTGTTTTCCTTATCAGCGTCCTCTTTGCCTTTCTATGTCTATTTTGTTTTTTAGTGGGTACCTCACTTGCTGCGTCTCCTTTAGGCATTTCTTATGTTTGAATCTATTGATTTTTAACTATACTTTCCCTTCCTATTCCCAGGCTAGTTTCCCTGTTCAATGTTAATATTTTATACAGTAGCACTCCTGTTCTAATACCCTTGAGTACACCTTCAGCCATCCCATTTCTACGGCTGGCAATGAAGATTCTTATAATAATGTGTGCCGTTGAAACATATTCTCTTATTAATGGAGATCTTATCATAGTGTATATTTATCGCAGTGAAAAGACACTGAGTGAAGCCTGAATGTGGAGAGGACTTTGCAGATATTGTCTTGAATGATAAATGAGCTATTTTTTTTTTTTAAAAAGATGCTAGGAATGCTTGGAAAGAAACAATAATAATCATTTAAAACAGTCTATCCATCAGAGTTCAAAATAATTAAAGCTTGAAGTGAAAGTTAGAGGACCTCTTCTCTGTAAACCAGAGACTTGAGTTATCCAAGGGAAAGGTTTGAGAACCAGTATTCCTGGTTTGCAGAAAGAAAGGCCTTGTGTGAGCTAGCGTGCACATGGGTGAATGAGTGCAACTGCTAGAGAAGTAAAAGGCAGCGTTTTAGCTCATCTGTATGGAGCCGTCTGGAATTTACAGTATCTCAGGCAGATCCAGGCCAGATGTGGATTAGTCTCTTGTGCTTCCCAGTGCTTATTTTTCTATAGTTCCCACTGAAACCCTTTTGTTTTCTTCTTTAAACAAGGGCGTGGTGAAGTTCAGTGCACAGAAGTAGAATGGAAAGTCGATCTGTGAAGCACCTGGTGTACCTGGTGGCTTTGATGTGAAACCTCAGTTTCCCTGCTGACAGTGTAGAGCTGCTCCAGTCTCCTGGCATGCCCTCCTCGTGGACTGACCTGGAGAAGAGCAGCATGAATAATGCAGAGCGTCAGATGGAAAACATTATGAACCAACTCATTGGTTTAATGTGCATATTTAAGATGTCAATGTACAACATTCAAGCTAAAAGCATCCCTTATTCAGTCAACAAATAGTAATTAATCCTGACTATGTTTGAGTTACAGTGTTTATGGAATGAGGTCTTCAACCCGTGTGATTTTTTTTTTTCCCCCCCTAGAAAAACAAAGTTTGCCTTTTTGGGTCTAACATTATTTATTTTACTCATTTTAAATGAAAACCTATTTGGGACTATATTGCATATTTTCAAGATTTCTGGAGATTATAGGGAACATAATTAGATCCTATCTCAATGATTCACCACTCATCACTCACAGTAGTGTTGTCTGGCAAGTCTCCATGCGTTAGTACAACAGGCCTCTCCCATCTAATGAGCTACCTCTGACTGCACAGCACATTTGCTGTGATCTAGACAACCAGATAACACCGATTATCAAAGCCATTTAAAGAGTCAACACATCTTGTGCTGAGTGCCTCTCTGAGAAAGTGGAGTAGTTGTGTTTAATAACTGAGCTTCACAGCTGCTCTCTCAGCTCCTAGATCTCTGGATCAAGGTTCTCCAGGATCCTGGTGAGGCTGACTTGGAACTGTGTGAAATATTTCTGTACTTAAAGTTTAACGCCTATGCAGTATAATTTAAAAGAAGTTATTAAACAAATTACATGTTATAATGTACACATTTTGCATTTTATGAGTGTAAAAATTTGATACTGTATGTACTGTTTTACAGTATATTTTTATATGGGTTAACGTTCCTGCCCCAAGGGGATAAAATTATTGGCATCAGGACCTTACCTATTTCCAGAACTTTCTATTTCTTCTTTTTTTTTTTTTTTCAATCCTCACCCGAAGATATTTTTTCCATTGATTTTTAGAGAGAGTGGGAGAGGGAGAGAGAGAAAGAAACATTGATGTGAGAGACACACATTGATTGGTTGCCTCCTGCAGGCGCCGGACATGTGCCCTAGACCAGAATCAAACCCAGGACCTTTCAGTCCACAGACTGATGCTCTATCTGCTGAGCCAAACTGTCTGAGACTCTATTTATTCTTTACTGTTACCACATTACCAGCCCTATATAATGTGGTTGAAAATTCAAATAGCACATTCTGATTCCTAAATCATGATGGTTGTGAAAAATGTATAACTACATAATGACACTATCTAAAAGCTGAAATCCGTGTAGAAAACTTTTTTTATAGTAAGCCTTGAAAATTGTTTTTTATTTTTTTTAAATGTCTGGATTTGGTGTTCAACCCAGTTTCTCTAGTCCTTTGGTCTCTGAAGTGCAAAGGAACCCTATCTTTTACACAAAAGACCTTCTTTGTCACTCTTCTGCTGGGCGTTGTTTTGGACGGGAACCTGCAGAGTGGAGCTGGTTGGTCTTGTCCCCTCACACATTGTTCTGTTAATGATGGAGCCTCAGGATGGCTGACACTGCTTCATAATGAGGGCCCCAAAAGATAATCCAAGTAATATTTACTGTATTCATAATTTTATCATCTTTTCCACTGCCTTATTTTTTCATGTACTAATTATTGTCAAGATGTACCTCGAGGCACCAAGCCCTTTAGCTAGCACTGGCTTTAGGACTCGATATATATTGTCGTATACTGATATGCCACATACTGACATTGCTATGATGATATATTAGTATCCTAACTGAAGTTTGTTACAAGCCCCTAAAGGAAGTATTAATTAACCCTGAGATGACCTCCCTTTTTCTTCTAGACAACAGCAATACAGACGCTGTAACCTCCTTCACCTTCCCACTGAACCTAGAATCTGAGTCTACCTATGTGCCCTATTCAGGTCCCTGGTCTGCCTTTCAAACCAGATTCCCCTCAAACCCTGTTATGTAGAAATTATGGAGACATCACCGAACAGTGATGGGAGATACCTTGGGAGAGGAAAGAAAACGAATGCTTTAACAGCCCTCCTAGCCATACATGGAGGGGTGGGAATGTTTTGGTGACAGGTGGAAATGGTTGAAGAGGTTACTTGTTTACCCACAGAGTGCTGGATTGTGTAGGCTTGAACCTTTACACAGCTCATCGCTAACCCCAACCTCCATGTGGCCCTTCCATCCGCACAACAGGGATTGTTACATGATTTGCCCCACCAGGCTGCTGTACCATGATGTATGGAGGAAGCTTGGCCAATGACTTGTTCCTACATATATGTGGATGCTGGACTAATGATTTATGACCCCCATTACCATGAAACATTTTGGGGGTAGTAACAGAACAGATGTATTTTTCATTCACTTGGTAAATACCAGCTTCTTCCCTCCTCCCCCAAATTCCAATTGAGTTGCTGTGAGGATATCATAACACAAGACTGATTAACTCATCTAGGTGTGTGGGGGTGGGGACAGGGCCACGGGAGGTCCCAGGGCAGCCTGGTTTGGAAGGGGGATGAGCCCAGGTCGGCTGGGGAGTTGGTAGGAAGCAAGGCTTTCCCGGCAGGTAAGTAACTGCTTACTGGCTGCACCGTGCCCACCTCCAGGCTGGTGCAGAGGGCACTTAGAGCATTTCGATGGCCAGGCAGTAGAAGGAGCCCTGCACCAGGTCTCACAGGACTGGTTTCCATCTCTGGTTGTGCTGTGGCTCAGCCCGGAGAGCTGACCTCTTCTCTCCTAACACTGATTCCTCCTAACACTGAGTCCCCTTCATGATACTGAGAACCAGGGATCCTGACACCTCCAAACTCCCTCTCCCTCCGAGGGTGCTGCAGCGCTTACAAATAAAGGCCCGGAGTCCCCCGCGGGTCTGTGCCTGCGCCTTCGCCTGTGCCTGTGGGTGGCTTTTATGACTCAACACCCCACTTGCTAGTTTTCCATCCTTCCCCGCTTCCTCTCCTGGGCCTCCCCGTGGCCATCCAGGATCCCTGCAGACTTCACTTCCCCACGGGGATGGGTCTTAGGGCCGCAGGGATCTGACCTGCGCTGTAAATAGAAGCTCTGTAGCGGAGGCGTTGTAACCGACCCCAGAAGCCATTCTCCAAGGTGCAATGTACAAAGTTTCCTGAACCAGCGGGTCCATGGAGGCGAGGGCAGCCCAGTGAGGGTTCAGGCACGGGCTGCAGCGGGGAGGCGGGAGCCTGGGGAACTCAGTCCCGAGAGGGGAAGAACCACCTGGTGGGACAGACCCTGGCCACCCTCTCCTGGGACGCTGGCCGCTCAGCCGCGTCCCCAACTTTGCTGGATCTCCGTAGCCAGCCACGTGCAAAGCCGCCCACCTGCAGGAGACCCGGATCTCCGCGCCCCCGTCAGCGGACAGACGGACTCCGCCAGGGCGCCCCGCTCCGACCGGGCAGAGGGACGCACAGCCGAGGGGGCTCCGGGGGAGCGGGTGGGCGCGGCCCCGCCGCCTCTACCGGCGCGAGCGCTGGGGCCCGGCCGCGGCTCAGCCCGCCCGCCGCCGCCGCCGCCGCTCCCCGCCCCCTGGGTCCCCGGAGGCTCCGCGGCTGCCGGCGCGGGAGGTGGAGCCGAGCCCGCGGCGGCCGCGCAGGAGGGAAAGTTGGGCGGCGCGGGAGCGGCGGGAGCGGCGGGAGCGGCGGGGGAGCCTGCGGGTGAGTGGGGTCCGCTCCGCGGCCGGCCGGGTGTGGCCCGCGTGGGGGCGGCGGGGCGGCCGCCCGGCGCGCTCCAACCCGCGACCTCGGGGACGCTGTGCGCCCGGCCTCCCGCCGTCCTGCCGCGGGGCTGCGGGCTCAGGCCGGCGGAGAGGGCTCGGCGCCCGGCCGCTCGCCGGGGAGGGCGCTGCGCCCTCGGGGCTCGCGGGGATGCGCGCGGGAGGCTCCCGGGGAGGGTCCGGGCGTCACCAGCCTTTCCAGTGGCCTCTCGCTGCTTGAGGACTTTCTCCTTCCTGCACCCACGGAAAAGTAGCCTCGGCGCGTGCCCGCGGGGCCCCTGGGCGGGTGTTGGGGTGCTGTTGCTGCGGCGATGGAGCGGGGGGGGGCGGGTGGGCGGCGCGCGCTGGCCCAGGACCCGGACCCGGACCCGGACCCGGTCTCCGCGGCCCGGGTGCCCCCTGGAAGCTGTTGCAGGGCACGGGTTGGGGGCACCCGGGCTTGCAGGGCGGGAAGGAGGAGGGAAGCAGTGCGAACAGAAGGCGAAGTTGTTGTTTCCGCGACACTTCCTGCACCTGCACCGCCGTCAGTGATCTCGAAGTTATCTGTTCATCGGCGAGCGGAGACAGAGCGATGGGAGAGGGGGAGATCTTACCGGCCCGGTGCATGCTGAGCCAGTCAGCACTAGCAAGCGAGGGAATGGTTATTTCGCCACTTTCGTTCTGACTTCAGAGCCTCAGAGTATTGTTACGTAAATGTCATTAGATGGGTCCAGATGATGAAAATAATGAACTGTTCTTTCACGTCTTTGTCACTAGACCTTTAAGTGTCATTCTACCAGGTTTCTTGGATTTTGCTAACAGTGCTCATACAAGAAAGTCATAATTATCAATCCTGTTACTTGTAACAACGAACATTAATAAGTCCTGTGCAGTGTTGTCATGTTGCTAATTGGAAGGAGAAAAGTCTCCCAATTGGAATTAGAAGTATAAAGAAAAAAAAAAAAAAAGAAAGCCTTCGTCACAACAAGGGACCTCAAAGCGAGTCGGTGCAGGATAGGAAATGGGACTGTGGGTTGTGCACCCACAGAATGGCAGTTCCTGGAAAGCAGGGAAGGGCCATCGGTCCCCACTGTTGGAACCCAGGGTCTCTCTCATACTTTCTCTGTATTGAACCACCCTGCGATATGTGCTCTAAACTACACAGTATTTGTCCATCGTTGCGTCCAAATCTCACGCGCCTGCTTGCTGACGTCTTTGTTACTAGACATATTGCTGGGGTTCAAAGCAAAGTGTCAAACATTCGGGCGCACTGAAGTGAGCGTTTGCTCTGCCATCCCAGATCCCTGAGTGCAAGTGGCCTCTGCCATCTATTAACTGTGCAGCCAAGGGCGAGTCACTTACCTTTTCCCAGCCTTGGTTTCCCACGTGGTAAATGCCAGTGCTGTTCCCCCGCGTGTCGAGATGCTGTGCAGAATGAAATAACATTAGGAACTTAGTCCAGTGTCTGGAGCACAGTAAGAGCTTCGTCAATGCCGCCTCTTGCCTTTTGTTTTCCTTTACTTTTCGGAAGCCCCGATTCTGGCCTATTTCAACATTAAAAAATAAATTTTTAAAAAATTCCTTTTTCTTTGCAATCTTACTTTTCATTCATCCATTCAATTTCCATGTGCTGCTGCCCTCTATAGGCGTCTGACAGTGAGGAGCTGATACTCTGAGGTTGGTGTGGGGGATCCTTCAGGTTTTCCCTGTTGGTGAGAATCCGCCATGGGGTCATATGATGATGACTCGTACTTCCCAGGCTTCATATTGTCCTCGCTCTGTCCCTAACGTGATGTTATTACACCGAAAAAGAAATCACAGGGTTCTCTGGGAGGGTGCTCGTCTCTCCTGTTTACCCCCTCTCCTTGCCCAGTTCAGTGCCTGGCAAGGCAGCAGGGCGTAATAAGTATTTGTTGATGTGAAATATAGAAAGTAATGGAGTTATTCTGCAGGTCACAGCTTTTTATTTATTTATTTTTATTTTTTTTTCCGGATGGAAGGACCTTGGGATTCTAAATGATAGCCTTACTATATTTTAGGGCTAATAGAGGTTATTAGAGAAGCAAAGCTCAGGTAGACTTTATTACCTATTGATTTTGCCCTGTGATGAAGCAGTCTTAGAAAACGGATTAGGCCAGGTTGCAGCGGCGGCTTCACCACTAGGGGCCTCCTCTGCCTCGTGTATCACCCCAGGCTGGCAGTTATGCCGTTATTCTATTCTGTGAGGTAGCCAAGGACTTTAACTTCTCGGCTTCTTGACACGGAATACTTTATTAGAAAAGAGCAACCTTGTGTGGAAAGCATTACCAAAGGCCTAAAACGAAATGAAAGCAGTCTTAAAGGACAGATTCGGTACCCTTTGGAATAACTTCAGATGTAAAGGCTTAAAGGAGTTTGGAGAATTGGGCTTTTTACTTTGTACACCCTTATATTCAAATATATGATTTAAAAAAACTTTCTAAAAATCAAATATAGGATTTTGATCTAGTATTTTCAAGGCTTTTTTTGGGGGGGAGGGGAGAATGTCTTTGGTGGAGCTTATTTTTATCTTTTAAAATGGCTTTATTTCCTAGCAACAACAGCAATAGAGCTTCATTGTAGGTAAAAAGGAATCTTATCTGGTCAGAGGAAGTTCCGGGAGCATTTTATTTTTTATGAGGGGACCACATTAAACTCTACCTTTAAAATACATGTCTTATTATATTCCAAGATGCGTCATTGAGAAGCATCTTTCTTCTGTGAGTTTTTGAAAAAAACCTCTTATTTCTAAAGTCTGAGTTGAATGAAGTTAGGCTTGAGACCATGGAACAACTTTAAGGTGTGTTGGTGCTTTTATTTATCAGCTGCAACTGGCTATTTGGTAGGAAAAGTACTAACAATGTATGTAAGTGAACATTACTACCGAAAATACTGCCATATCGTTTGCCAATGAGTAAGGGAATACTCTATTTTCATGAAATTTAGTTACAGCGACAAACTGAGCACCATTAATCTCTAACGTAAAATTAACAGCGCGAGAAGAGTTCAGTCCGCAGCAGGCCCAGACGCTTATCAAGGGGTTTCTTCTCTCAGTTGAATGCCTCTGAGTTCAGAGAGTTATCGGGCCTGCAGTTCTGCTTTTCACATGATAGGGTCTTGTAAACAAGGCGATCTGATTTTTGCTGTTCTAGACCAGTATGCTTTAGGGGACTGGGTAAGAGAAATAACTTGTGTGTGAAGAATCCAGATAATTTTTATTATCACTTCCCTGTGATTAAGCTAACATTTTTAGATTATTTTCAGGATTCTGAGCATATTAAAAATGACTCAGATCCCGTTTGCACGAAGTAATACTTCTGTAGAACGGGAAGAATATTACTTTTGCCCTCAAACCTCTGGCTAGTGGAGGCGATGGCGCCTCCCTGCTTCTCTCTCCTTCCCAGAATGAAGCTGAGTCTAAGCCAAAACGTATAAAGCTGTATGCAGAACGAGGCGTTTCAGTTTGGACAGGAGCCCTTGAGCTGACCAAGATTATGGATGTGCTAGGTGGTTGGAAATGAACGAGTCTTTATACACAGGAGTCATTTTGAGGAACCTGCGCTTGGGAGGTGCCTCACGAGAATCTGCAGTGAAAGCTTGAACCTCTCACTTAGTGAAATGTGATGTTGGCTCAGGTAGTTTTTGTTGTTGTGTTTAGACAATGTGAAACATAACCTCTGGTTATCCCTGGGTCACGTCTGGTATTTTGTTTCATTTTCGCACATGCGGACATTTGAATTGATGGAGGAAAAGGGAAGCAGGAAACAGGGTAGACGGGAATTGTCTATTTATACTGAACACTGGGTTCCCTGCCTATTTTTGGGGGTCCCAAGGCACTTAGGTATACACTGTTGTAGCTTAGTAATAGGCGGTGTTCACTGGTGATTTGGGGGTATACTCATCCACTCTGTTAATGAAATTACAGTTCATGTGACACATAACTGGTTTGGTCAACAACAGACCGAATATATGACGGGGGTCTCATAAAATTATAATGGAGCGGAAAAATTCCTGTCACCTCGTGATATCTAGTCGTAGTAATGTCCTCGCCATTCCCGTGTTTGTGGTGATGCTCATGTAAACAGAACCACTGGCCTGCCAGTCGTATAAAAGTATAGCACATACAGTGACGGTTGTAGGCTATCCATCTAGGTTTGTGTGATGTTTGCAGGACAAAAATCTCCAAAGGAAAACTTCTCAGACCGTCCCCCGGTTGTTTAGGGGCGCGTGACTATACTCAAACAATATTCTTCCCCTGAGGTCCTGGCTTCTTTCAAAAGTGACTTTCTGCTTCTGTCTCCCACTTGTTAGAAACTTGCTAAAGTGCATGCAGCAGTTAACACGCAGACGAGGCTGCTGCTAACCCACACAGAGCCCCTGGTGCTGGACTGTCCTGGGTCAGGGCGCATGGTGTGGGGAGCAGAGTGTGGCCTGGACTTCAGCCCTGCTCCCCTCCCGCTGGGCACACTTGTGTGGCACCAGACATCTGCACAGCTTGCCTGTGAAAGTGGTTAGGAAGGTGCTTGGCACATAGTACATGAGAAACATGTGACTGCTGGTTATTGTCGTCATTGTTACTGGTGGCATTGCTTTCAGAGTAGATCTTCCTAGTAATCACAGGAATCCAGAACAGAGGATCCAGGTGAACTTAGTGCGTATGATAGCGTTTGCAAAAGCAAGAGATTCATTTCGGGTCTCTCCTTGCACTTGCATCCCAGTTCTCTTCACGTGATAAAAATGGCTAACACCTACGGAGCACTTAGCCACCTGGCAGCTGCTCCACTGGGTGTGGGCCGGGAGCGATTCATTTAATCCGCGGTCAGTTTCAGGAGCCGCACTGCTATTATCTGCACGTCCCAGAGGAGGGAACCAAGGTTTAGAGAGGTGAGTTACTTGCCCAAGCTCAGCTCATACGTGGTGGACCTGGGCTTGGAGTCCCTGTCTGCCTGGCTCCAGGACCTCAGCTCAGAACTTCTGTGCTGTTTTTCAGCATAAATACTCATTGACTTGGCAGCCTAGAGTCTGCTGTAGAGTTGAGGGTTAACAAAAACGTGAAAACATTGATTTTCCTTAGAATATTATATTTGTATCCATTTCAGGACATGATGGTACAAGATGACAAATGGATTTTTATCAGTGGGTCTGCTTCAGCACTTTTTATTTATAGATTTTTATATGTAGCTTTTTCTAGCAACTCAAAGTACAGTACAACGTAGTACAACTTGTTTCCGTTCAACATTTAACTTCTTATCAAGGCACATTACAGGCATGTTATAAACAATATATGAATAAAATCAGGTGTGTGGTTTCAGAATATTAAGGTACGAAGGCTGGAACCAACCATTCATACATTCATTTAACAAATACAGAATGGGGCAAAAGTAGGTTTACAGTTGTTTGTATGGGAAATAATCCTATATAATAAAAACATAGTATGCAAATTGTCTCTGACGGGGAGTTCTTCTGGGAGTTTGACCAGGGGGCGGGGCCAGCGGGGGGTGGGGCGGGGGGAGAAGGAGGGAAGCCCTGGTGGCAGGCAACAGCCGCTAGGGACCCTATCAGTGCTCACATTTTGTGCACGGGGCCTCTATAATTCTATATAATAAAGAGGGAATATGCAAATTGACCATCACTCTGCCACAAATTTGGCTGCACCCACAGCTGAGGCTGAGTTCCCATAACGAGCCTTAAGGAGCAATCAGCAAGGACTTTGAGGCTCCCCCCACCACCACCCTGTGGGGCTTGACAAGGGACCTCAGGCCTCGCCTTCCTGCCCTGGCACCAAGCCAGGGGACCTGAGGCTGCACCCTCCATCTGGCAGGGCTTGACAAGGGTGGGACTGGCCGGGTCTGGATATAGCCCAATGAAGAGGTGCTGGCCAGGTCTGGGTCTCACACGATTTTGACTCTGGGTCCCGTGGTGCACCCCAGACTCTGACAGGAGGAAGATTTTCATATACATTTTACTAATTTTCTTTCATCTCTGATACTTCTATTATAGAGAAAGGGCAAATAGCAATATTAAAATACTTCTTCTAATTAATCCCCTTTTGATGTGCATGAATTTCATGCACCAGGCCACTAGTAATAATAATAATAATAATAATAATAATAATAATAATATAAGAACACTAGGGGCCCGGTGCACAAAAATTTGTGCACTCGGGGTGGAGGGAGTCCCTCAGTCTGGCCTGTGCCCTCTCACAGTCTGGGACCCCTCAGTGGATGTCCTATGATGGCCCCAGTCTGCCAGGCGCCTTTTGTGTGTGTGTGTGTGTGTGTGTGTGTGTGGCCACTGGGGACCTGCCCCTAGCTGCATCTGAGGCTTGGAGCAGTCCTCCTGTGTGTGTCTACCTGCTGGGGACCTGCTACCAGGCACACTGTGGAGGCTTGGAGCAGGCACCCCCTCTATGTTGATCTCTCAGACTCTTGCCCTCCCCTGCATGTTGTTCTCTTTTTTGAGCTGTGGCCAGGGCTGAGTGCTGCCTGCCTCCCAAGCTTGCCTACTGCCCATCTTCCTCCAGCCACCAGAAAGCAGGGAAAACCCTGCCTCGTGGTCAGGCCAGCCTTTTCCTGCTCCCTGAT
>PVJC01024950.1:0-25118 GCA_004026665.1 Murina feae | reverse complement strand
GGTTCACATGTGGGAGCCCTGTGTTGCTCGTCCTGAAGGCTCCCACAGTTGTTCGCCCCTTGGGGGTGCAGCTCATTGTCCCTCTGTATTTCCTGCTAATTGGCAGCAGGATCCAAGGCTTGAGCTGACTTTGGTTCAATCCCTTTGGTCAGAACACAGGCTGGGTCTTGTTTTTGTCTATCAGGAGGCATTTGATAACTGTTGTCTGTTTGTCTCCTTTTAGTGATATAAGCACTTTTTTTTTTTTTTTTTTAATTGAGCAGTTGACATTCAGCATTAGTTTCGGGTGTCCAACGATGATTCGATGTTTGCATACGCTGAGAAGTGATGGCCGCAGTAAGCCCAGTTTCCTGGTCTCCCTCTATGCTGTAGTCAGCGCTGCACTGATGACCTGGTGATCTTGGCTGTTTCCTGCACTGCCTTTCCACCTTATGGGGGGCGGGGGCACTGATGGGTCTCTTCCTGTTTCTCACCAGCAGGTGGATGCAGTTCTGCTCAGCACAGCAGCATTTCCCACACATTCACTAGCAGACCCTGCAGTTTTAGGGCTCTCCAGGAAGGATTACCACACACACTTTGGGGGGGAAGGGTGACCCCTAATGCCTGTAAAAGGAGATGGGAAGGACACGTGCCACGTCTTCCAGAGAAAACACGGCTCCGCAGCTGCTGGCCTCCACTGGGACATGGTCTTTTAAGAGTAAGGCCTGTCACTCCCTTCACCCCCAGCTGTCCTTGCTTGTTGCTATGAGACAAGCAAGGGCCAGAGGACAAAGCCTGGAGATGCTCCTGGGTACGTGAAGCTGTGGGTAAGACAGGGTCACTTGGATTTTAGAGGGAGGCTAAGGGGTCATTGCGAACCCTGGAAAAGGCATCGGGGCCTATGAGGCTCTGCCCCAGGCACCCACATCATCACGCAGAGAAGATTGCAAAGTTAGTAAGGAATTGGGGAGGGGAGAAATGCAGAAGGCACCCCAGCCTGGGCTCAGCCCAGACACTGCCTCCGTTCCCCCCCCCCCGCCCCCCTACCCACCCCCCTGCCCAGCTCTCTGTTACCACTCAAGTGAGACTTTCTCTTTTCTTTTTTTCAAATTTCTAGGTGCAAGACATGCCCGAATGCCTTTTAACACGGGTAGTGTTAAACCTATTATGGCTTGTTGTTATTGGGAGGAGGTGAGAGTTGAGGTGGTGAGAAAACAGACTAACCTTGCCCCTGCTGCAACTTTTAATACAGACGAATCCAATTCAGCAAACCCTCCCGGAGAACCCCTTTCAAACGTTTTGATACCCCCCTGTGGTCTGTTACTATAATGATTCCCACGGGTTAGATGAGAAATCGAGGCTGAGAGATTCAACCAGGTTCCCCAGGCCAAGCAAGTGGGGACCCACTCTCCACACAGCGTGTTGTTCATTGGACAACACTCTACCAACTTTACTCATTACTCTTCTTCTTCGAGGCATTGCCAGGAATCACAAGAGCGGCTGGGCCAACCCAGTGAATGCGGGGACTAGAATAAGACTTTTGAAAAGTCTCTGGTGTTTCTCCCAGCTTTGTTCCTCTCTAAGGTGAGCCCAGATTATGTCCATTATGTCACTGAGGTCATTTGGATGCTGACAGCCCCGTGGAGAGCCACGAGGATGATGTATGAGGCTCAGGCTAAGGGACAGGGTGTCTGCAGAATGAAGGAGGGAGTGGATGAGTGACGTCCGTAGGGAGTGAGTGGATACTTTAGAGCAAGCATGTCAAACTCTTGGCCATAAACGAGGCATGTGGCTTGCCGGCCTCGAGTTTGACATGCTTGCAGGGGGTGAGGCTTCCCTGGAACCTTGAGACCTTTAACATTCTGGCAAGTTCTATGAAGGTGGACCCATTCCTGCAGCTCTTGTCCCACCTCCCTGCACCAGCTCTGGGTCAGTGAGTCTTGGGGGATGGTTACTGGTATTGGCACAGATGCCAAAGACCATGAAGGGGGAAAATGGAAAGCTTTTTTTGAGCTAAAAAGTAAGTGTGGGTTTGGCCTATTGATCTGAACACGATAGACGGGTCTCCTCCTTTGAACGCCCATGTTGTGAGACACACAAAGGCATTTGCTAAATCCCAAGCACAGTAGGTGGAGCTTGGGAGCCTGTGAGTGGCAGGGGTGAGTCAAAGAGAAGAGACAGTGCGTGGATGGTCAGGGTCAGGGTCCAGAGAAGTGGCTTTCAGGATTCTAAACACCGTTTCAACGCACTGGTGTGAAGCTGAACTTTCCAGAACAGAGATGAACTCCTCTGCTCTGAGGGATAATTCAGAATCCTGACTTCCGGTGATTATCTTTCATACTATTCTCTCTTATCCATGAGCCTAGGGGATCTCGCCCATTGCAGCTACGGTTCTTCATTTGTTAAGCTTCTGTGGGGGAGCATAATACGATCTGGAGGCAGAACACGGAGCCCGAGGTGGACAAGACTGGTTAGGACAGGTCTCCCAGTCTATGTTCTGTGTTCTGTGAGGCCTGGTGTGAATCGCTCCTATTTGGAGCCCAAATAAAATAATTTAAAAAGCTGAAACATTTTGAAGTTAACAAGTGGCAGCTTCTTTTTCTTCTCATTTCAGGCCTGCAGAATTTTAGTCCCGAGTGCTTGCGAGGGACCTTTCCATCATAAATCAGGAAAGCCTTGATCGTTCAGGATTATTTCACAGACTTTTTCTGAAAGTAAAAGAAAAATGGGAAAGGTAGAAACTTGATGTTTTCCAAACGCCTGCCCTTCGAAGCACGCGCCAGGGCTGCATTTCGGTCAGAGCGTTTCCCTCGGAATTCTTCCCTTCCTTCCTTCGACCTCTCTGATGTCCTCTGACTTCCTAAACCTCAGCCCACGCACACCCATCCCCCACTTTGGAATTCTGATGTGAGCTCCAAACTTCCTTCCTTTTCAGCAGATAATTCTGCTAGAACCTAGGGCAGTGGTTCTCAACCTTCTGGCCCTTTAAATACAGTTCCTCCCGGTGTGACCCAACCATAAAATTATTTTTGTTGCTACTTCATCACTGTAATGTTGCTACTGTTAGGAATCGTAATGTAAATATCTGATATGCAGGATGGTCTCAGGCGACCCCTATGAAAGGGTCGTTCGACCGCCAAAGG
Organism: Murina feae; assembly: GCA_004026665.1. Classification (NCBI taxonomy): domain Eukaryota; kingdom Metazoa; phylum Chordata; class Mammalia; order Chiroptera; family Vespertilionidae; genus Murina; species Murina feae. The sequence continues at coordinate 21,996 of PVJC01024950.1, read as the reverse complement.
GGTCACCACCCACAGGTTGAGAACCGCTGACTCAGGGAGACACAGCATAGATGGATCTAGGGCCTCTAAGATCACACGATAAAAGATGAGCAGTGCTAGATGCAGCAGCAACACTACCCATTGTGCTCTTCCCATTGGCGTTGATGGCACATAAACAAAATGGACAATACCCTCCTTCAGTCAAACTAGTCATATGTCAAGTGCCCCGTGGACACGTGGGGCTAGCTAGTGGCCACTGTACTAGACAATGTCGATTTCATAGACCATTTCTGACATCACAGAACGTTCTATTGGATAGTACCGGTGTGGTCTCTCAATTGGGTTTAAGCTGGCACCGTATAAGAAAAAGACCAACCATAAGGGCTTGCCCCTTATGAAGGATGGTCACAGACATGATCAGACCTTAGTTTGAGAGCCAGAATACTTTTGAATTGAGCAAGCCCAAGATAACGTCACACAATTAGCAGTGTTCCCCTCTAGGTCTCCAAGCCCTGAAGAAAGGGTAATAAACTTATTATTTGTGTTTTTTTTATTTATTTTTGAAAATAAACGAACGGACCCCAACTGCTGTGGACTGAGTTGCGTCACCCCTACATTCTTATGTTCAAGCCCTAACCTCCAACGTGACTTTACTTGGGTTAGGGCCTCTGAAAGGGTGATAAAGATTACATGAGGTCCTAAGGGTGAGACCCTAATGGGGTAGGGCCAGTCCCTTTATGAGAAGAAGGGGAGACACCAGTGCTCTCTCCCCATCATGTGAGGACACATCAAAAAGGTGGTCGTCTGTAAGTCAGGAGGAAAGTTCGCACAGAAGGCAACCACGCTTGCACCTGGTCTCGAACTTCTAGCCTCCAGAACTGTTGCTTGATATCCTGTTATGGCAGCCCACCGGCTAATTCAATAACCTTGTATTTGAATTGCCGCTGCTAATAATGGCTAACATGTGCACAGTATCTTCGGAAGTGATTTTATGGATCTTATCTGCTTTTCACAAAAGCTCCGGAGGCTGGTGTGAATATTGTGATTTCACAGATGAAGGAAAAAGAGTCCCGAGAATTCTCAGGTAATCAAGGGTCAGAGTAGTCTAGAAGCCAGGCGTTGTGCCTCCGAGGGCGGGACTCTAGCCGCACTGTTTCAGAGATGATAGCAATTGCGTCATATTCACTGCCCCTGAGCAGCTCTGAGCACAGGACTCATCCATAGCTACTCTCACTTAGAGTCTGCCCAGCAGAAAGAACTGAGAGTCTGGGCACATGGGAATCACTATTGCATACTCAGCAGGGGATTTGTGACCAGAACTAGTATTACAAATATTTTTCTATGAGCGTGTTTTTAAAAAGCGAGAGAAATTGACAAAGGACCTGAACGATAAATCTGCAGAAGAGGAAATTAAATAGCCAATAAACACTTTTAAACATGTACCCTTGTTAGTAAAAAAGAAAATGTGCTGCTCCAGTCCATTTAGCTCAATGGCTAGAGTGTCAGCCTGCAGACTGAAGGATCCTGGGTTTGATTCCGATCAAGGGCACATGCCCAGTTTGAGGGCTCGATCCCCAGTAAGGAGTGTTCAGGAGGCAGCCAATCAATGATGCTGTCTCATTATTGATGATTTTCTCTCCTGCTCCCTCTCCCCTCTTTTTTGAAATCAATAAAAATATATTAAAAAAAGAACATGTGTTCCAAAAAGGCGATTTTTAGGCCTATCAATTAGGAAAAAAAATGTAAAAGTCTCCCAATTTCAAGCATTGAAGAAGAAACAGAAATTGTCATAACTGGACAAAGGAGTGTAAATTAGTGCAGACTCCTTGGAGAATAATTTGCCAATATCTGGTGATAGTGAAGAGACACACGCCCTACGATCCGGGAACTGACTTCTAGCCATGCATCTGAGGGAAAATTCTGCACAAGCACAGACACAGATCTGACTGAGGACGTTCACTTCGTTTTATTAACAACTGTAAAAACTTGGAAATGAGCTAAATGGCCATCACTAACATAATGGATAGTATGTAGTCCATGCAATCAAATTCTTTTTTAATAGTTAAGACAAAATAAACTAGATTTAAAGGTATCAACATATGTAAATTTCAAAAACATGATGTCCAGCAAAAGGACAAATTATAAACATATGTGATGGCCCTGACCGGTTTGGCTCAGTGGACAGAGCATCGGCCTGCGGACTGAAGGGTCCCAGGTTCAATTCCAGTCAAGGGCATGTACCTTAGTTGCGGGCACATCCCCAGTAAGGGGTGTGCAGGAGGCAGCCGATCGGTGTTTCTCTCTCATCAATGTTTCTAGCTCTCTATCCCTTTCCCTTCTTTTCTGTAAAAAAATCAATAAAATACATATTTTTTAAAAATGTGATGATATATAGATAAAATTTAAGAAACATTGTAAGTACAGATTGTCTGGGGAATACCTAAACAGGAAAAATGCAAACAGTTTAAATAGAAAGATAAAATTCAACTTCAGGAAGGTGATTGTCTTTGCAGAGGGATATGGGGGTTCAGTTGCATCTGTACATTTTTGCTTTAAATTCTCTTCTAAAGTAGTTAGGACAAAAATAACACAATATGCGTCAAATCTGGATGGTACATGGATAAGGGTTAAGTAGTTCTCTGTACTTGTATGCATATACATTTGTCGCACCTGAAAGACTCACAACTTTTACAAGATCAGAATTAGCTGGATCATTTCATATCAGCACTCACAGCCCCCACCTGAGCCTTATAGTCTCCAGAGCAAACAGACCAGGGCAGAAAGAGGCACCTAGAAAAATTGACCCCCCACCCCCCACAGGGAGCCTCCTGAAGGTCAAGGGTAGAGCTGGGGTGTGACATCACAGCCTGGGGATCAGGCACAGCACACACCCTGTGCTAAACAGAGACTCAGGTGGAGACTGAGCTCTCAAATTCAGACAGTGTCCAAGGGTTCCGGACAACTCGCTCAGCTGTGCCTCTATAACTCTGGAGCAGACGTCATCAATCCCTTCCCCCTCCCCACACACAACACACACACATACACACACACAAACTTAATATCTTGGAAAATAAAGCAAAACTAAACTTAAAACTATTTTTTAAAGTAATTAATGGTAGAGTCGGGCTATTGTTTTCTTGGGTCTCCAGAAAGCCTGGCATTGCGAGAAGTGCTTTGCGCTTTGTTTGTCTTACAGGGATAGAAAGAATAAAAGAATTTAATTAGTGTTTCATGAGTCACCCAGCTGACACGCACCTTTTCCTTAAAAAAACAACAACAATGGGGACACCTTCACATTAAACATCTCCTCCTTCCCTGCTGCCTCCTTGCTTCCCACTCTGCTTTCAAGGCCCTCTCAGATCTTCAGACACATTGCGTGATTAGATATTTAACGTTTTAGTCATCTCCTTAAAATACGTCTCTCTTAGATTCTTTAGATGTCAACTGACGTAACCATTTGACTGAGTGGATGTCTATTGAGCAACTATTACATTAGATGCTTGTTTCACCACTTATTTTATTGGACTTTATTCGATTCTTATCACAATCCTTCATTTCAGTCTTGTTAAGAATCACAAATAGATGCAAATGGACACAGTGCAAGGGACTGCTTTTTGACTTTCAAAGCAATATCCTTCAAGATAGATGCAATGATTAACATTATCCTCCTTGCAGAATTAAGAAAACTGAATCCCAGGAAGGGTGGTTTGTTCATGTTTATAAGCTTATAATATATGAAACAGAGCCAGGATTTAAACACTTTGCTGGGACTCCAAGTCCTGGGTTGCAATCCCAGACCTTCCACTAGTTATGTGTGGTCGCCTTGCCTGCCAGAACCTTCCTTTTGCCATGTTTGAAATGAAGGGGTGGGCCCGATGATGTCTGTTTGTTTCTAACCCTAGGTCTTTTTCTGTGGTCTTTTATTATACAAAAGAACAGGAGGAGGAGAAGGAAGAGGAAGAGGAGCAAGAGGAGGAGGAGGAGGAGGAGGAGGAGGAGGAGGAGGAGGAGGAGGAGGAGAAAGAACAGAAGAGACATTTGTATTTACCCTTTTTATTTATTTTCCTGCTTCTCCCTGGACAACAACTTAAGGAATGACCAACTGAAAAGAGCCCAAAATATCCTGTTGGACCACATGGTTCTCCTTGGGTTCTGACTGTCCTCTGAACAGCTGGCACATCTGAATCAGCCTGTGTTTTTATAATTATGAAGTGTCTATTATACAAAAAGAATGGGGATCTGAAAAGGCCCTGTGCACATACGAAGTCAAAAAGCGGTCCCCTGAACTGTGTCCATTTGTATTACTTTGAAATGGTCTTCATTTGGAGATGAAGGCACCTCCTGTTCGCAGGGTGGGGGTGCCAGCTTTTTTCCTCCTAGCTCAAGGCCTGGGCAAATATGTTTTAGATCTGGAAGGACAGCCATGTATTTGCTCCAGCGATGATTCTGGCTTTAGTGACACTAAGGGGTTGAACTTGAACTGGGTCCTAGAGGCAAGGCGCACCTTGGGTGCTGGTTCAGAAGGTGGTGTGCACTGTGTTGGAGGGGTAAAAGGTCAAGGCTCAGGACACGCAGGCATGAGACTCCTCTCTCTAAATGAGAAGGGAAAAGGAAATAGAACAGAAGACAGAAAGATGGCATATAATTAGAAATAGCAGGAATGTGAAATTTGTCAATAGGCAGGGTGGGGGCAGTATAGAGGACAGATGTTGGCCTTAGGCTATTTGGGAGGGGATTCTGTCTCTGCTACTTACCAGCTGTTGGCCAGCCATTCACTTAACCTCTAAACTTTGCTTTCCTCATCTATTGTGAGGAACCCAATTGTTCAACATAGGATTGCTATGTGGATTAAAGAAAAAAAATTCTGCCCTAGCCGGGATGGCTCAAAGGATAGAGCATCAGCCTGTGGACTGAAGTGTCCTGGGTTCAATTCCAGTCAAGAGCATATTCATGGGTTGCAGGCTTGAACCCTGGTAGGGGACATGCAGAAGGCAGCGATCAATGATTCTCTCCCATCATTGATGTTACTATCTCTCTCTCCTTCACCCTTCTCTCTTAAATCAATCAATCAATAAATCAAAGAAAAGGGAAAAAAAATCCCACGTGGCTTCTAGCACAAAAACTCAATAAATGTTAGTCACCATTAGCAGGGCATAAGGAATGTCAGCCATTGCCTTCCATGGAGGCCACCAAATGCTGTGAACACGGAAATGATGGCTTTTAAGCAATAGCAGAGTGCCATTGAACTCAGACAGAGACAGGAGGAGAGTTTGGAGGTCATTGCGGTGATCTGGGTATGAGGTAATTGGGTCATGGCTTGGAATGATATGAATGAGGATAAAAGGGAAAGAGTAAATGTGACAGTCACTTCAGAATTTAAAAATCTAGCCAATCAAGGGGACAAAAGAGAGAGCTGAATAACAGATGATGCCCAGTTGTTGTTACACTTATTCAATAAAATAGTGGCATCATTGAATAAACCAAGTCACTGGTTTTAGGGGGAGAATCCATTTGAGATCTATTTATTGATTTTGAGGGTTGGGTGGAGTGTCCACATGGACCTCTCTGGGTGGGCATCAGAGTATTCGCTCACTGAGTGACTGCATTTATTGTTTGAAGGTCCATACATATTCCCTAAACTTCACTTATGTGTAAATTACATTTTCCCCTATTTTATACCTCCGATAGTATGTTTATTTAATATTTTACTTTAATTTGACTTAAACTGATTTATGTGGCTTCATTTAAGCAACAGTATCCGTGAAATCTCAGGCTTTATGTGCTAGTTATAGTTTGTCTAATGTGCATTAAAATAAGATCATAACTGTCAAAATAGAAGTATTCATCCATATACTACTATCTCCTAAAACCATTCCTGGTACCATCATCGCTATACATACATTTTGTGAAACGTAGATAAAAATGAAAATTAAAGCCATGAGAAGTGCTGATTTTCTCATGGAAATAGACTAGCGAGAAGATCAGGAAGCTAAAGAGAGGGGGGAGGAAGTGGCCAGTGAATTACAAAGAAAGAAAGAAGCATAGGAGAACCTAGACAACATAACGTCATGGCAGTAGGTAGGGGCAGGGTGAGAGGGGATGAGGTAAGAAAAATTCAAAGAAAAGGTGGTAACAATGCTTAATATCTAGAAGAATACATTTTCCAAAAGGCCACAGTACTGAGAATTTCATAAGCAAAGGAGGGTCAGATTCTGGATATATTTTGAAAAAAAAAATCAAAGTAAAGTCAGCATGCATGATTTCTTGATGGATTCAATGTGGGGTATTAGAGAAAGAGAAGAGACAATAATATTTCCCAGGCTGTAAGCCTGAGCCATGGAACTCTGTTGCTGCTATTAATTGAGGTATGGAAAATAATGGGTGGCCCAAGTTTGGGGTGAGGGGAGATCAGAAATTCCATTTGCACAGTTTGAGATGTAGATTAATTTTCTGAGAAGATTTAGAGCAAATAATAGGATAAATGGCTCTGGAGTTCAGGCCTCAGAATCAAACAACAGATTAAATTGGGGAGCTAATAATATAAGGTATAATTACAATTACAAAGCATTCTTATTGTAGTGGTTAGAATGGGTGCAGTTATGCTAGGTAACAAGTACTCCCCACCTGCCACATCTTACTGGCTCATGACTTCAATATTTTCCTTTCCTGTTTATGTTATTTGCCCACTGTGGGTTGGCTTCAAGCTCTGATCCATGTCTCCTCCCTCCAGGACTCAGGCTAGCAAAGCAGACAGAGGTGAGAGAGCTGTGGGGAGGCTTGCATCAGTAGTGGGATGTTCTGGCTCAGAAGAGATGTACAGCTTTCACTCACAACCACTGGCCAGAAGTAGCCACACAGCCTCCTTCCTCCTTTGTGGGTCCCTGGAAATGCCTTTTCTTGTGACACCATAATAGCTACACTTCCCTCAGCAACAAGCATCTACAATAACAAAACGGTAATATGCTAATTAGGCCAGATGCCTTCCGGACGTCATTCTGGACATCCTTACTGACAAAGCCGGGGTGGGCGGAAAGCCAGCCAGGGTCTTATGTGCCAGAGGGAAGCTGCTGCTGGTAGTGTGGGGAGGGAAGGCCTACCCTTGCATGAATTTTTGTGCATTGGGCCTCTAGTAGGGAATAGGAGCCTCAGCTCTCGCGGGACAAGAGTTGGGTTGAAGAGCTGCTACTTTGTATTGTCTCGTCAAGTCTCTTAACCTAGGTTTCCTCATCTGAATAGAAGGCTGCTGGGAAGATTAAGTAACATACTACCCAGTCTAGCTCATGTGAGAAGAAGCACTCACTGGGGCAGCTAGCGTTGGCATGCTGGTGGGAGGGTGAATTGCTAGGGCCATTTTGGAAAACCATGGCAGTATCTACAAAAGTGGAATATGTGTGTAACATGATTCAACATTACAGTTGTATGTATACCTTTGAGAGCCTATGGACATATTTCACCAAAAGGCATGTACTGGAATGCTAATGGCAGCCCCCAATAGGAAACCACTCATTTTAATCAGCTAACTGTGGTGTGTATGTACATAAATATAGGCACACATTTATACTGACGGGGAAAATGAGACATTTGGGGGTGGGCATTAGCAATCTGAATCTGTGCCAGTAACCTAATGCATATTCTTGATAGCCTATAATTAGCCACTGCCCCTTTCTCCACAATCTGATCTTGTAAGACCTGTTTACCTAAGTACTATTCCCATTTTACAGAGGCCATAAACCAGAAACAATGCCTGGAGGGGGTCATCGGAGGGGGTTATCAGTGCTGGTGCCAGGCCAGGCCTTTAGATGTGGTCTCACATCCCTCATCCCAACACCTGGGGCTTTTTGCAAAGCCCGTGAAAGGTCCAGAAGTCCGATCCCATATTTGGGGGACAAAGAAATCAAAGGGTGTAAAGGGAAAGCTTTCTCCATATTGGCTTGCTCAGGATTTGGAGAGAAACAGTATCCCCTGAGTCACTGTACTGTTACAGGTGAGACATCTGAAAATAAATGGGTTTTTCCTGCGCCTCCATGTACTTCTGTGTGTTCTTTGGTCGCCTGGGAAATTCTGTAATAACACAATCCAGCAATCAGAAAAAAACCAGCACTGTGTGTGAATCTCACAAATTGTGTTGAGGAAAGCAGACAGACATTTAGCAAATGCATTCCCTATGATGACTCCATTTATATCATGGACACGAGCAGGCAAAACCAAGCTCTGCAGACGAGAGCTAAGACCATGCTTCCTCTTGGGAGGAAAGAGGCAAGTTCCTGGGAGGAGTCAGAGGTGGACTTCAGGGATGCAGGACATGTTCTGTGATTGGTGCAGTCACGTGTGTCTTTCGTAAGAGGAAATTGATCAAGCCGTACATTCATGATGTGTGTTTTCATTTAAAAAGTAAGATTTTAAAGGAAAATAATAAGATAAGGTGTTAGGTAACATACTGCCCTATTTAGCTAGACTTTACTGGGCATGCGTCTGTTCTCCTTCTGTCCGGTCCCTTCCTCTATCAATCTGTGGGAATAGACTGGGGTCCCCCTGGAGAGTTGACAATAACGACAGTCACCAAGTACAACTAAGCTACTTTGCTTGGTGGAGACACCTGATCTCACTTGTTTTTGAGTCACCAATTGCTGCCTCTTTTGCCAAGAGGCTGGCTCCAGTCCCAGAGTAAACTTCTGTGTAAATAGGACGTATATCCTATCAGCTTGATTGGCGGTTCAGACACATGTCCTCACACTGCCATTGTAATCAGATTGGTGGAGAACCCAGAAATTCCAGGTTGTTACATTTGTCTCTTGATGGCTGGGCTTTTTGCTTTTTTTTTTTTTTTTAAAGCAACCTGTTGTATTTATGAATATGATGATGGTTGCCTGGGCTTGGAGGAAGCCACACTCAAAGCAGCTAGAGGCTAATCTTAGGTTAATGAGGAGATTGTGATGCTAACCAGAGAGGTACAATGGGGCAAAATTGCCCCCAGCCCTCTACCTTTTTTTGCTGAGTGTCAGTCAGTAACAAAGAGAGCTCCTGGAACATGAGAACTAGCCTTGAATTGAAGAGCTCCAGCAAAATAACAAAACAAAAAACCCCCCAAATACAATGGAAATTCCTGCCAATCTGATAAGGCAATCTTCAGCTCCCTCCTGCCTGATGAGTTCTTTCACCACAACTGGTTTCAAGTGATGCTGCAGGAACTCTCATCATTATTAGAAAGAAACACGGCCCAGATCCAGCAGTGCTTAGCCAAGGAGGGCAAATGTGCACCCCGGAAACATGGAGGGGCCAGCTGACCTGTGTCCCTGGCACTGGCGGGTTGGTTGGGGATCACTGGTCAGGAACAGGGCACCTGAGTGGGGACGCGGTCCGGTGACCAGGATTTGCTCTCTCCCTTTGCCTGCTCTGCCCCTTCAGGATTCGGCCTGGATTGTCTCAACATTTAGTGTTGCCTCATTAGAAAGTGCCTTTCTCTCTTAAAAGCTGTAAGAGAAAAGCAGTTAGTTACCTACAAGGGGGCATCCATACGACTGTCAGCTGATTTCTCAACAGAAACTTTGCAGGCCAGAAGGGAGTGGCAAGAAATATTCAAAGTGATGAATAGCAAGAACTTACAGCCAAAATTACTTGACCCAGCAAAGCTATCATTCAGAATTGAAGGTCAGATAAAGAGCTTCACAGACAAGAAAAAGCTAAAGGAGTTCATCACCACCCAACCAGTATTATATGAAATGCTGAAAGGTATCCTTTGAGAAGAGGGAGAAGAAAAAGTAAAGATAAAAATTATGAACAATAAATACATATCTATCAACAAGTGAATCTAAAAATCAAGTGAATAAAAAATCTGATGAACAGAATAAACTGGTGAATAGAATAGAATCAGAGGCATAAAAAGGAAGTGGACTGAAATTTTCGGAGGGAAAAGGGTGTTGGGGGTGCGGGAAAAGACTGGACAATAATCGTACACCTATGAATGAGGACAGTGGGGGGGCAGTAAGGACAGAGGGTGGGGTGGGAACTGGGAGGAGGGGAGCTATGGGGGGAAAAATGAGGAACAACTGTAATAATCTGAAAATAAAGATTTTTTTTTTTTTAAAGAAAGTGCCTTTCTAGTTCTTTCTTTCTTTTTTAAAGAGTTGCCTTTTCTCTCAGGCATTTTTACTTGATTCAGGGTAGGCCATCAGAATCCCAGTTTCTCCCCGAATGAACTAGAAGGTCTTGGGGTGTAAGTATGTATGTGTGTTTGCGATTTCTATGGCGACTTCAACGCAAACCTACACACTTGACAAATACATTTCTCAATCATTAGTCACAATTTTATTGGTGAAAGTGGGGGATCCCTTTCCCCACCGAGTGCTTGGGGGCGGGGTCCTTACAATACCTGAAGAAAAAAAAAGAATTTTCTGAGACTCGCATGGGAGGACGAGCGCTTTTTATTTGCATGGAATCACATCTCTGGGACTCCAACGTCCCATTTCCCTTCATTCAGCCCTGGAAGATGTGCAGCTGGGGAGCCAGCAGTGCTAGAAGCAGAGCCAGCATCCTTAGTTTCCCTTCCACGGTGGAGCTGGGTCCCATGCAGCATCCGGCTGGTTGCAGTCCATTAGCCCATTGTGTAGGTCCACACGCCATGAACCATGTGGGCAAATGCAGGAGAGCAGGAGGGTGAGGGCCCCTGAGGAACCAGGAGACAAGAGGGCAAGAGAGCAAACTCCTTGGTTCAGGACATTGAATATCTCAAATCTTCCTGCACTTGCAGTGGCCACGCCCATTCTGGTCAATGACCTGGTCCCAGGTGTGACTGACAGGGAGCACCTTCCCTCTTTAGCTAGACTTTACTGGACATGCGTCTGTTCTCCTTCTGTCCGATCCCTTCCTCCATCAATCTGTGGGGAATAGACCGGGCCCCCCTGGAGAGTGCTAAATATCACAAATGGCAAAGCTGCACAAACAGCATGCCTGCGATATTTTACCTTCCCTTTGTTCCTTTTCAGTTATTCATAACCAGGCTAATGAGAACAGTACCAACAATATATTACTTTTAGTGGAAAAGCTAAACATGTGAAGGCTTACTTATTAAATTAGATAAGTTTTTGGAAGGCAGTTAAATGTGGGTAAGCATTCTCACTAACGCTTAGCTATTATCGGCCACATCTTAACTTAATTCTGATCTTATCCCTGATTGTCGGCGTGCTTCTTTCTAAATCACCCTCCGCACGGACTTGGAAATTAAGGCAATCGGTGCAATCCATTGAATACTTATTCAGCACTTACTATACGTCGGGCACTGTACTTGGTATTAGAGATAGGAAAATAATAAGAAACTGGCTGTATGTTCAAGGGGCTCAAATTTAGACAGAAGGGCTACATGATAACAGAATATTAGGGAATAGAAGCCAGTAGAAATTACACATATAGTAAGAGGAGGGAGGAGTTAGAGTTAAAGGTGGGAAGATTCTAGAAAGGGCTCCCTAAAGAAGGGGACATTTGAATTTGGTTTTAGAGGATGAAGAGTTTTCCTCATAGGCTTTAAGACAGAAAGAATGCAACGTGCACAGGCACAAATACTTGCAACGGCCTAGCCCATCTCGCTGGGAACTAGATGCAGCTATATTAGATGTGGAAGCTTGCTATGTAGATAGAGATAAAGTGTATCTAGGCAGAAATCTTGTACCTTCTTCTGTAGGTGATGGAACAAGTGTGAAGATTTCTGAGCAGGCACTTGATGTATCATCTGGCAGGAGAGCGGGGCACAGGCTGAGGGTGTACCTGGAGGTGGAAATGCTATCTGTTCAATGTACGAAGAACCATTTCGAGGTCATTGCACTAGTTCAGGCTAGGGATGGTGATAATTTGGACAAACATTTTAGGATGTTTGAAGTGACAGGACACTTAGATAGGCATTTAGTAGTAGGACCAACACTGATGAGAGAGAGAGAATTCATTTAAAAACCCTCCTTCAGCTCACCTTACAGCCTTTCCAATATCTTGTTGGCGCCTCTTTATTTTTAATTCCCAATAACACAGTGATACTGGCCAGAATGTGCAAACTCTCAAAGCAATCCTGCAAACCTAGAGGGTCTCTTGGCACTTACTGGGAGATGAGTGGAAAGGCCTGGGCTGCTTCCCTCCACTTGCTCCTTGAGCCTCCAGCTGGCAGCTCACGGGGCGCAGCATCATCTCAACACTTTTCTTGAGCTCATGGCCTGACCGACTTCACAGAATTCTATTGATATGCCTAACGACAGCATAGGCTGTCTAACAAACACGGTCTCACATAACAGGAAACCGAGCCATTCATGAACAGGTGTTAATGGGTTTAATTATTCATTTTAATCACAAAAAAAAAATATTCCTAGAAAAATCCATTTTGGGCATAGCAGTGAGAACACGTAGGGTTGCAAATAATAAGAAAGCTAACCCAAACTGAATTAGACCCTAAAGGGAATTGATTCATGTCTGAGCAGGAATGGAGGCATGGCTTTGTCCAGGCAAGGTGTCTGCAGACCAACCCTACTACCTGGCTCTCTTTCCCAGATTGGCCTAATCCTTTGCTTCTAGCCATTGGTCATGAGGCGGCAGCCAACAGACACAGCTGGTTTAAGTCCAAGGGTAAAATTGGAGCTCTGCCAATCTGATGTCCTGAGGACAGTAGGGGAGAGTCCCCTGACCACATGGGTTGATAGTGGATGAAGCTGTTTCCCCAAGGAGGTCCTGAGTACCGGAACCAGAGGGAAGAATGGACAGCAAGCCGGTAAAGACAAGAAATAGCTCCCTTCCGGAAATCCAGAAGTTCCGAGAGGAGCATGCAAGTTTGAGTTACTGAGTCTACTGATTCATTTGCAATTCACTCAGCTACTAACTCCACGATAGGTGCTCCCTGAACATGTGTTGAATGAGTGAGAACAGCACGCTCGTCCCATCAGAACTGCTACCTGGTTTCCTGATTCTGAGGAGCTAATTGTACCTGAGATTTAGGGCTCTGTGTCACGTGTCACTCTCCTGTCTGCCACAGCGCGGCCACAGCGCTATCACACTCTACTTCAGTTGTCTGTTTACATCGCCTCCTCTACCCTCTGAGGGCAGAGGCTATGTCTTTCTTCTTTGAATTGGAAGGACACAGCAGAGCCCTAGCACAGAGTCTGTTCTCAGTAATTGTTTGTTGAAAATGTGCATACACGCACGCATGAGTGAATGAATACATGCACAGATTAATGAACAATCCACTGAGAGCCAGTTCTTGACTCCTTCAGACTAGTAGTTTCTCTCTCTTCTCAGTCCCTGCAATTAATTCATATACTGGCCCACAGCAGTGATTCCCAAACTTGTTGGTATAGTAGAGTCATTTTTAAAAAGTTTAAAAACCAGGACATACCCCAGACCAATGAAATCACAGTATTCTGGGGTTATCCCAGGAATTGGCGACAAGCTTCCCAGGTGACCCCAGGATGCAGATAAGTTTGGAAAGCACAGCTGTATAGATTTCCTCAGAGCCTTGGCGAGCCTTAAAGGGTGTCTGTGATTGCCTTTTCTGGTGCAGTCCCTGTGCAGCACTTCCCAAACTTGAATGTGCACACAGATCACCAGGGAATCTGTTAAATGTGGGTCTGACTCATCAGGTCTGAGTGGGCCTAGGATTATTCCTGTCCAGTGAGCTTCCAGGTCCTGCTGTGCTGGCGCTTCTGTGGGCGGTGCCTCCTGAGCTGTGGCTCTCCATCAGCATCACTGGGGATACACAGATTCCAAGGCCCTCTTCAGATCTGCTGAATCAGGAGCTGGTGTGTGTGTGTGTGTGTGTGTGTGTGTGTAGGGGGGGAGGGGCGGGGGCACTAGCAATCTGTTTTAATAAGTCCCTGGGGTGATTCTGATGCATGTTTATGTTTGAGAATCTCTGCTCCAGAAAAAAAATTTTTTTAACCTTGCTCTGCCTCAGAAATGTTGTTTGAAAAGGCAGATCGACTGAACCAGAGTCTATGGCGACTGTCCCTGTGCTTGGGGGAAGATGGAACATCTATATTTTCCTTGAAAAATAGTCCAGGGTAATATTGCTAGGCAGCTAAGTGTGGGAACCTCTATTTTTTAAAAAAAATGTGTTTTCATTGATTTTAGAGAGAGAGAGGAACTTCGATTAGAGAGAAACATTCATCTGCTGCCTCCTGCCTGCCCCCTAGAGATCAAGCCCACAGCCTGGGCATGCGCCCTGACCAGGAATCAAACTGGTGACCTCTCAGTGCATGGGATGAAGCTCAATCAACTGGGCCATACCGGACCACTATTCTTGACTGCACCTCAGAACCATCCAGGTTGAAATCCATTGTGTTTAAATGTTCTATGTATAGCCAGCTGCCCAGGGAGCCCTTTGATTGACTGAGACACCTTCCTTTTTGCTCCCACCCTAAGCCCCCAACCCTTGCCTCCTTTTAAGTGGGTCACTCTAGACTTCAGATAACACCCGCCATTAGCAGAATGTCATCGAGCTGAATCCCATTATGTCTTGACACCTTTCCTCTGCAAGTCTGCGAGGTTCTGTGCCTCACCTTTATGTTAAATTAGTTCTCATCCCCCTGAGTTATTAATACCTTGCCCTTGCGCATCCTCTTAGGCCACATTCAGGATGGCTCGCTTATACTGAATATAGCCAGGCATATATGTTTTTTGGGGTTTTTTTGTTTTTTTTTTTTTAATGAAAGCAGAGACATCCACACGGTGAAGATGGAAAAGCTGGATAATACCCAGTGTTGGTGCAGTGACAGGGAAACAAGCACGCTTATACACAATCAGGCAAAGCCAATTAGCCTGTTTGAAGGCAATGGGTAATATCTATGAAAATTATTATTATTTTAAAGATGTTCTTATTGATTTTTAGACAGAGGAAAGAGAAGGATAGAGAAATAGAAACATCCATGAGAGGAGCATCGCTGATGGGCTGCCTCCTGCATGTCCCCTACTGGGAATCAAGCCCACAACCAGGGTATGTGCCCTGACCCGGAATCAAACCAACAGACTCTTGGTTCCTGGGTCAATGCTCAACCACTGAGCCACACCTACTGGGCTATAAGAATTATTTTTAAAAAAATCACATCCTTTGGTCCAGCCGTGTCATTTCTAGGAGCTTATCCTGCAGACATATCACACAATGCACAAAGATGTATGGGTAAGAATCTTCCTTGCTGGGTTTTTGGTAATGCCTAAACTCTAGAAGCTACTAAAATAACGGCCATCAGGAGGGTGGTTCATTAATGGTGGCATATTTGTGCAGTGGCAACCACTAGCTAGGAGCAGAACTGTGGAAGGATGGGGACAGCTGAAAGGCTAGACCTGCGAAGACCATTCATTGTCCAGATGCCTGGACTGAGGCCTCTCCTGCAAGGCGGCATCTGAGAAGCTGGGTCTCTCAGATGGCAGCTCAGGGCTTTCCAGAGAGAGTGTTGGCTGAACCGGGTAGATGCTGGATGGTCTTTCATGTCCAGTCTTGCAGGAAGAACACTATCCCTTCTGCACTTCACGATGGGTAGAAGTAGTTACAAGCCTACTGGGGTTCAAGGCGGAGGAGGGGTAGTGTCGAAAGTTTGTGGCCCTGTTTCATAACCACCACATTGCTGTCAGCGCCGGGGAAAAGAGGTGAAGGAAGAAGATTTTGCTTTTCCTCTTATGCCCTTCTACATGCTTTGACTTATTTAAAGATTGCCCGCATTACATTTGAGATGAAAAGGAAGACAACATCAGAAGAAAGTAATTGGAGGAGAAGGGAGGCCAGTGGTGGAAATGTGCAAGTAGTGGAAAGGGAGGAAGGAGAGGAAGAAAGGCGAGTAGACTTGGGAGGTGAGGCGCAGAGGGAAAGCAAATGCAGGATGGAGGAACATGGAGGTGGGCCATTTGGCTTGGTGCTTGCACTGGGCTAGCTTTCTGTCAACAATTCAAATATGTCGTCTCCTCGGTGTAATCTCCACAGCTCCCTCCCAGTGAGAGGGTCCCCCCCTCCTCTGTCCACTGCATTTGTGTGAGTAGACCTGCACACAGCCCGTGCCAGTCCTACTCGCAGTTAGTTGGGTATACTTCCATGTCTCTCCAGAACGGACATGTGCAAAGGCAGACATGTTTTGTTAATTCCCTACCTTCCCACATTGCTTAGTACTGTATCTTACAGGGGATCATGGGCTATTCACAAATATTCCTTATATTAAAAAGTCTCATTGAACAAACACACACACACACACACACACACACACAGCATTCACTATGTGACTGGCAATGCCTTCAACCATTGGCCCACTTTCTCTCTTATAACAACCCTCAGAGACAGGAACCACCATGACGCCCATTTCACAGAAGGCAACACTGATTCAGAGAGAGCTTGAAGAGCAAGGTAGCGAAACTGACACAGGGTCAGACTCAAGAGCAACATCAACAGCTCGGCTCTCGATTTTGTCCCCTTTGCACTGCACGGTCCGCTTTTCTTCATCCACGCTCGAAGGAGCACACTTTAGGTTTCCCTGCTTGAGAGTCAAGGAGAGAGTCTCATGTATTTTGCAAAATGTGGCCACCACCTGAGAGAATTGAAATTCCATCTACACACCGCTGTCTGGAAACCGTGCGGTCAAAGGAGCAGGATGGCACGTAGGCTCCTTGACGAGTCCTTTCGTCATTTAACCTTCTCCGTCTCTCCACTGACTCCGGCCGAGAATTAACAGGCTTCCCAGGAAGGGTGCAAAGTTCCCAGAACCCTGATCAACGGCCCAGAAGGGTCTGCAGAGGGCGCATTACAGAAAGTCTGAAGTGGGAACAGAGGCTCAGAACGAGCTGGGGTGTGGGTAGGAAATGGTTTGAAAGAAATAATGATGGGGAGAATGTGCAACAGCCCTGTGGTTGAAAAGTTCAACATAATGAGGTCACAAATTGTTTGTTGACTGACCTAGTCTTTTAATGACTGCAAGGCTATGTTTATAGGAAGAAAGAGCAAAAATGATCAATTTCAATACTTGTTATTATGGCCTGTATTAAACTAGAGCAGGGGACTGGGGAAAAGAACTTATTGTCAAAATGTTATAAAGCTTAAGGAAAGAGGGTAGTCATAGTTGGTTTCACTGAGAGCAATTCAGCTTCATTTGGAAGGGAACTTAATTTATATATATACTAGGGGCCCGGTGCACAAAAATTTGTGCATTCGGGGGGTGGGGGTCCCTCAGCCTGGCCTGTGCCCTCTTGCAGTCTGGGACACCTCGGGGGGATGCCCACCTGCTGACATGCCTGGCCAGCCTGGGTGAGAGCCATTTTCAGGCTGCCCACAGCCCCTTCAGGGTTTGTGCACTGGGGGATGGGAAGGCTGGTGAGTGCAGGCCTGGACATTTCCCACCGGAGGGCCCACGATTGCACACGCCTGGTGGGTCCACACCGCTGAGGGGACACACCTGGCACAGAGTTGGGTGGCAAGCCAGGGGTGGACGCTGGTGCAGAATCCCTCGGTGGGGCCCTGCTGCTGAGCAAACACACCTGGGGTGGAGCTGCGCAGCGAACTGGATTCGGATTCTCCGCACTATGCAGCAGACGCTCCCGCACGCCCTGTGGAGGCCCCTGGGGGGCAGATGAAGGTAGCGGACCCTTGACGGGTGTTCCTGGACACCCTGCGGAGGCCCCCAGGGCAGAGCCAGGCAGTGGACCCAGGACAGGCGTTCCTGGATGTCCCATAGAGGCCCCCAGGGGACAAAGCCAGGCAGCAGACCCAGGACGGCTGCTCCTGCACACCCTGCAGAGAACCGGTGCTCCTGCATGCCCCGGGGAGGCCCCCAGGGGGTGGAGCCAGGCAGTGGACCCGGGACAGGTGCTCCTGGATACTCCTCGGAGGCTACCGGCGGCGGAGCTAGGCAGCAGACCCAGGACTGCTGCTCCTGGATGCCCCAAGGAGGCCCCAGGCCAGACTCCCCCTCCCACTGAGCTGACACACCTGGCACAGCTATGCCGGCCAGATGTGGAGGCTCCCAGTGCAGAGCCGCCCTGCCAGCCTCCATCTTGGCTGGGTTAATTTGCATACAGCCGCTCTGATTGGCTGGTGGGCATGGCCATAAGCAGAGGCTCAGCCAGCCTAAGCAGGCAGTTGCAACAGGAGCCTTTGGTTTGCTCTAGCTCCATGGCTGTTGGCCTCCATCTTGGCTGGGTTAATTTGCATACAGCCACTCTGATTGGCTGGTGGTAACGGTCAATTTGCATGTTTCTCTTTTATTATATTAGATTATAATTTATATAAATATATATATATAATATATATATATATATATATAATATATATATATATATATTATATATATATATTGATTTCAGAGAGGAAGAGAGAGGGAGAGAGAGATAGAAATATCAATATATCAATGATAAGAAAGAATCACTGATTGGCTACCTCCTGACCGGGAATTAAACAATGATTTCCTGGTTCATAGGTCAATGCTCAACCACTGAGCCACTGAGGCCTGGCAAAAGGGAACTCAATTTAGAGGGAGGGATTGGTATAAAGATTCTGCCAAACCTGAGGTGCTTTGTATGAAGATTTGGTTCTGTTTTGCCATGAGATGCGACAGACAGCTAACAAAAATAGAGTATTGAATGTTAGCCCTCCTGCTTGCTCAATGCTTTTATTGTCTAAACAACTCGCTGCTAATTCCTAACATTCAACTTTTATGGACTTCCAGGAACTCATAAATGTCACATCAGGCTGCCTCTTGGTGAATATTTAATCAAGGGGGAGAAATTCAGCTACAAATAGACCAAGAATCAAGAGGCCCAATATCGATTGGTCAAAGTGGCACTTAGGAACCTGAGGTTGAAGTAGTTTGGATAAAAGGAGGCTGGGTTTTCGATGGCCCCAGAGCCATCTTTTCTCATCAACTCCAGGTGAGTATCAGCTATTTCCTGAGAGCAGCGATTTCCAGCCTTTTTCATCTCAGGGCACACATAAACTAAAGACTAAAATGCCGCAGCACACCGAAAAATATATTTTTTGCCTATCTGTCCAAAAAACAGGTATAATTTTGATTGATTTACAAAAATAATAATAGTAATTACCTACTCTTTTCGCTCCAAAGTGGCTTCAAAAAAAAAAAAAAAAAGACATCAAGTGCCTATACTTGTATATAAGGAATTCCAGCACCAAGAGTTAACCAATCAGATGCAAACTTATTATGCAACCTTACCAATAAGCTGCAGCTCTATTATATGACCTATATATTTATGATTCAAGACAGGGCATGTACGCCAGATGGCTATTGTTGTGTTGACTATTGTCATTATTTTGTTTGGCCATCTAAGGCAGCGGTTCTCAACCTGTGGGTCGCGACCCCTTTGGCAGTCGAACAACCCTTTCACAGAGGTCGCCTAAGACCATCCTGCATATCAGATATTTACATTATGATTCATAACAGCAGCAACATTACAGTTATGAAGTAGCAACGAAAATAATTATATGGTTGGGTCACAACATGAGAAACTATATTTAAAGGGCCAGAAGGTTGAGAACCACTGAAAGGGAAGGAGGTCAGTGCCCCTTCATAAATAGTCAGGTATTGCATGTGTTAAAAAATTCCGTGCACCCCGGTTGAAAATTGCCACCTTAGAGTTATTGAATAGCCGCAAAGAATATGAGGTCTATTGAACACGCATTACTAATAGCTGTAAACGTGAGAAAGAAAAGCTGAAACTCTGGGCCAGACCGAATGTCATCTCAGTCGGAAATCTTATAGTTGTCAGTCACAAAGCAGACTGTTCCGTTCTTCCCCACGTGGTCAGGAGGTCTTGGGTGGAACGGGCCACGGCCAGGATGCTCTGATTTTCCTGCTGTGTCCAGGCTCTGGCCTCTAGGTCTGAGGCCTTGAGTCCTCCCTGAGGAGAACCAGAGCAGCGCTTGTTATGTCAGGGATCGCTCAGCCCAGTGAATGATGTCTCTCACTAATGCCCGCCCGTGAATCATCCGTCTGTGGGACTGTGAAATTAACATGCGCCGCTATAAATAACCCATCAGTAATGGGCTGTCATCGATGGCTTTTTGGAAAGGCTTGACTCAGGAGTAAGGGTTTTAATGACTGTGATTGAAATGAGATGAAAAGCATCAGGATTGGGCTTTCTTCTGACCCACGAGGGAACAAATTTCATCCTACGTCAAGACAATTAGGCTGTGTCAAACTTGAGGTACAGGGTGCCACAGCGGCTCCTCCGGCTCCTCTGCCTCTGGTCCCCTGAGGTGTCCCCTGGTGAGTGACGGTGCATGCTAGTCCTCCTGGGTGCCGGGGCCTATCCGAGCGGCAATGCTGGAAGAGCAGCCGCTGAAGAGTCATTATCATTGACAACACGACTTTTCTTTGCACAGCAGACCATGGTTCATAAACATCTTTCACGTCCATTATCTCCTTTGATCCTCATCCAGGCCCTGGGAGGTAGGTCTGAGGTTATTGCTTTTACCATCCTCAGATGTCTGAAGGGATGGAGGCTCAGAGAACCAATGACTTGCCCAAGGTCACGCAGCTCACAGGCGATGAAGCGGGCAACAGGAACCTCTGATCCAGGCAGGCCCACCATGTAGGGCCTCCTGCCCAGGTCTAGTGGCTGGTGGCCAAAGTCTCCCTCCTCCTGTCTGACCAGCATGCTTCTTGCTCCCCTGAAACAGTGGACCTCCATCATCCTGAGAGGCCCTGTTTCTCCATCAATAACAGGAAGGTCAAGAGTTCACGTAGTATGTTTTCAGGGACTGCTTCAGGAAGTGGGAGGCGGGTCCCACTTCGTTAGTCACTTTCTTTCTCTAAACGAATGAAGTGTGGTAAGAGTTGCTAAGTGACTAAGAAGTGGGACCACCCCCCCGCCTCCCACCATGTCCTAGGGATTTTACCGGAACCGTAAATTGCTTTTTCTAGTACAATTTGAGCCATGAGTGGAGGTTCTGATCAAGTTAGTGGAGAGTTTTTGAAACAGGTCAGGCAGTGCTTCAGTGCTGTCTTTTCTTTGTGTTTATGGTGTAATACAGAACTTCAAGGTAAGGCTGAGAATGGGGGGAGGGGAGGCGGAGAGGAGAATGTGGTGGTCAGCCTATCTCAAGGAAAAGCCCGAGACTAGAGCTCAAGGCCCTGAGGGACACTCATTCTCCAATGACCAGTCACCTCTTCCTTCCCTAAAATCAGAGCTGTCCTATGTGGCGACGGCCTGGTCCCCTGCCTGTGTCCTAGGAGGAAGAGGCTCTGAAGTCCCTGCCCGGTCCTTCAGTTTGTGGTGGCTGCTGCCGGCCTGGATCTCAGGAGGCAGAAACCCTTCAAAGCACTAGAGACCATATGCTTCAGCCATTACCTTCTGAGCCTCCGGGCCCAGTCGGCGGAGCTGAGCCCACGTGTCCCTCCAGCCCTAACATCTCCCCAACCGAGCCCGCACCATGTCGGTGGGGGTTTGCAAATGAACGCATAGCATACCTTTGTTCCTGCAACATGTCACGGTTCTCCACCTGGAGACGGCTCCGCAATCCTCCTGTGCCCACATAACAAGTCCCACATAGCCTTGCGTACATGGTCTAATTACACGTAACAAAACATGTCCTCTCAGGAGACAAGCAGTGTTTGGTAGTAAATGAAGAGATGTAAAAGCCATGCTGACTAATCCAGGGCTCGAGCCACGGGGAAGGATCCTTGAGAAATGGGTTTGTGGTTTGATGATTACAAGCCCTCAATGGGGGCTTTGCACGTGCACTGCGTTGGCGCCAGGATGGAGAATGCAGAGCTGAGCCATTTAGTGTTGTGTTGATGGAGTGGAAATCGCTCCAAAAGCCAGGAGTACTTGTGAAAGGGGTGGAGCCCCAGGGAGTCCACCAGCTTGGGGGGCTCCCAACACTTCTCACCGCGGTGTCAGATGGGACAGCATCTGTGCGTGTAGAATGCTTGACCCGACTTTGCCTTTAAGCACTGAAGGTTTTCTCTCCTCTCCTTCCCTCTTTCAGCACCAAGCTCAGAGAGTACTTCTGGGCTCCAGTTGGTGGGGACCTTATTGACTAAAGGAAGACAGAACCAACAC